>JAOBAT010082119.1:0-19218 GCA_026413305.1 Hydrozoanthus tunicans
GGAGGAGGGGGGGTAGGGGGGGGAGCACATCCAATGCATTGCATCCCTCTAAGGGGCTACTGCGCACATAAACACGTAAATGGATAGTTTGATACCTTGAATGTTCCGATTGACTTCATCCTGCTGGAGAAGGCCTGACGTGAAACCCTGTTTGGGAACAACGTCATTAGTGTATTTAAAAAGAACCTAGAAAATATTGATTTCAATCAGTCGATCAATCAACCAATCCGTATAGTCACGTAACATCTATAGGAGCAGTATGAACACCAAAGGACAGACTACAGCACTAATTCGTAACTCTGCCTTTATTGCACTGTGTGGCAAAAGAAGGCCGCATAAAGCAAATTTCCAACCCTTAGCAAGACTGAGGATCAAACCCGAGGCCTATTCCGGGTTTTCAAGTCGCCTTATGTCGCTTTATGTCGCTTTAAATCGCACCAAGTTGCACTCATTTTTCACCCCATTTTTCCTTGTATCACCTTAAGTTGCCTTAAATTGCCTTAAGTTGCCTTAAGTTGCAATAAGTCGCTCTAAATCGCGGCGACTTAAAGTCCCAATGTAGGCCTAACCCGGGTCAGACTGAGCCAGTTGAAAGATTGCACACACAAAACGCAATGAGTTAGGAGCAAAGTTAGCGATGTACAACTTGAAGTTCATGGTTTCAAATTTTGCAAAGACGATGTACAAACTTGTAATGATTCCCCAACAAAGATTGTTCCATAAAAGCGCGAAAGCCCATAAAAGTATTTTTATGGTTCCAATTTTAAGGACGGCGCACACTTGCTGTAATAAGCTGAGCTGTTTGCTCGCGAGGCTGTTTGCTCATTTTGTTCCGCACGTGTGCGGCGAGATTTTAGTGAGATTCGAGCTCGTGAGACAAAAATTTCACTTAAATTGTTGCAAAAAGTGTGCTCCGACCTTTAGATACCGTATTGCTCATTTTGACAATTCATCCGGCTCAAAAAATCATAACACATATGCATGCATATTTTTTTAAAGTATAAGAACCAGCACGTTTGGCGGAGGCTCATAAATACAATTAATTTGCATGTTCTTGACTTATTAATTTGCATGTTCTTGACTTATTTTTATGTGTGGTTTAAATCGAACACAAACCACCTAAGCTAAGGTATATTGCAGTACATGTGAATTAAAGTCCCTATCAAGCTTACTTGTTTAAGTGAACCTTTAATAATAGTAATTTTTAAAAGTAAAACCTTTTCTCGCCGTTCCTGCACTACATTTTTTAGACGTAGCACGAGGCATAAAGCAGAACCAATCTTTTTAATCTCAAAAAATTCAACTCTTGCTCTTGCTCTTCACATTGCTTTAACTTTAATCAATGAATTATTCCCTTGAAATAATTTGAAATAAAAACTTTATGACATTTTTTAACAGAGATGAAAATTTTCAAACAAAAACCATACAACTCACTGCTGCTTCGTCACAGGTTACCAGTCCCCGGCCTTTTCGGTCAAAACTGACATTCCAGTCTTTTTTTGATTAAAAATCACACTAAGACGTGAAAATTTTCTTTGGTTATTCGAATTTTGAGTTTACAGGTGACAACAGTTTTAATCCAAAAAATAAAAATTTAAGCTTGATAGGAACTTTAATTAAGAAACAAATTGTAAGGAACTAACCGTTCAGGACTTGAGCCAATAACATCGATTATGTAAAAGAGAAAAACTGCAATCTTTCTTACATCGGCGGCTTCTATCTTTTTCTCGCAGCGGTTCTATTGGGTTCGAAACAACCAGGTATATAAACCTTTGCGTTTTTATCACGGAAACATGATCCTTCATTTTTATCTTAAACAAAAGCCAAATTGTTTCATTATCGTTTAGCGACCAGAAAAGTCAGAATCAGACTGAAAAATTAACAAAGAAAAGACTTCACAAGTTTTTCAGCTGTTGCGGTCGTCAGTACTAACAGCACCATTTTTCTACCAACGTCGAACAAAGAAGAATGCTTTTAAGAACTGAAGCATCTGAAAGGATGAAAATCCTGAAACCAGAGCTCAAGAACAAAAGCCATTACAGACGAAAAAATCTAAGGAAATATGATACCTATATATTTATTTTATATTCGATGACAATATTGTCATCGGTAATGGTTACAAATGGTTGATGGAATAATGAGTCGGAGCTTATTAACTTTGTGATAAAAATTTTAATGCCAAGATTAAAGGAAGATTTTGGTAAGAAATCAGACAGTTGGTCAAACTTATGTTAGGAAAAGTCTGTGAGAATGAGTAACAAGATACAAAGTGAAATTTAATCGGCAAAGCATCGAGAATTATTTACAAAGCCGGTACCACTCGGGTTTTTCTATTTCGCTTTAAATTCATCTGGAAAAAATAGGTAAAAGAATTGAAATGGTAGCTGTTTTGGGCAAAGGATTCCTTGATTGTCAAAATTGGTTTGTCATAAACTTTGTCGTGAGCTTTCGAGACTTTTTGATGCAGTTGTTAAAGTTAACTCAGTCACGTTTGCAGTACGGCATCTAGATCTCTTATTAAATTTCAACATCTTGAAACAATTACTTGTTGTTACAGGAACAGAAAAATTGACTAGTAACAAGTTAACTTAAATACGCAATTTTGTTTTCGCAACTGTTCGAATGATTATAAAACAACTGTCAGCTGATATAACAAAACAGTTTTCTTTGCTTTGGTTGTTGGTGTTAATTTTTATCCATTTCGATGCATTTCACAAAAAAGACAAAAACACTTTTTATCAAGAAATTAGATATAGAAAATGTCTTCTTGTTTGTGGCATTATACTGCACTCGCTTCAATCCTCTTTTCCCCGGTATATATAACTGCTTTAAACACTTTCGTAAACAAAGAAATTTGCGTCAAATGTACTTTGAGAAAACCAATTCCAAAAGCCATGCTTTTTGTGCAAAGAATATCTCGTCAATTCAACAATCCTTATCTAAATCCATGAAACCAACAACGTTTATATTTTGAACAATTCCGAAACGAGTCTATTTATTTCAAGATTGTAATTCGTCACTGAGGTTTTTTTTATTTTAACGCCAAATAGTAACAACACTCTTTTCGAACAAGAACTATGTTTTAACTAGGAAATAATTTGCAACTACAAACACAGCCACATGGGCCGGAAACCGCAAAACTCGTGGGTGCAAGAAACGAGGTCATGGAGCGCCCATTGTAGTTAAGCTAGTATCTCTGTGTCTTCTAGAAGTTGTTGATAGTTACAACTCAAGGAGAAAGCAAAAACAGTTTCGTTTTTCTTGTAAAGAAGAATTCCACTAACAGTTGTGCTAAAAATTAAACAAATTGAGTAAAAACACCTTCCGTTTCTATAACACGTTTGTGCAAATCTACCGTTTCAATTTTTGATTCTAAATCTGTTGCTTAAAAGAGTTGGTCGGCAGAGATATAATATGTGAAAGACTAAAAGAGTTTTTCTGCTTACCTGTTGAGAACAAAGAACTATTCCATCAACACCGAACAGAATATTCCCTCTTCCTTTACTAACCTTCTTTCTTATATCCAATACTCTACATTTTTATTTAATTTAAAAGCAATTGACCAATTAGAAACAGCGATTTCTGAGTGAATCTACAGCATCGCCAATCCGGATCCTGCCACCTGCTGTAGGGATGATTAACCTGTCAAACTTAATCTTTAGCTAATAGTAACGCGACTACAAACTTTGACAAATTCCATTTTGTAATTAACTTTGAGATTGAAACGACTTTTGCTAAATATTGAACTTAAATGCAATTCTTTTAATTTGAGAGAGAATGGGTGACATTCATTGCTTGGCACGAAAAATATGCTTTAAACTTTAATGTATAAATCAATATTCTCAGTTTGGCACCTTAGTTCTTTATCGTACAATGGGTAGATTATTACCACCCGAGTTGTCAAAGCATATACAAACACAGCGAAATGCATAAGTCATAATATACTGAATAGAACTTGTCAGTAAAGTCAGAATTCTTAATGATCCTTCATATTTGAAATTGGATTTAATGTTGCTTGGATGGCATGCAGTCATCAGGTATTGAATTCAAAAACAAATTAAAATCGAAAATCCGCTTAATGTTTTTCATCGGCTCTGCATTCTGGTATACACTAGTTATTTTAATTTCTAACCTATATGAAACCGAAACATCGTCTTTTTTGCAACTATAGCCATTTTTCATTAAAAAATTTCAACGATTCAAACTTATCTGTTATATGTTTACGATAGTTTGCTTGTATAATCGTCAATTTAGTTTGAGTCTGTAAAAAATCCTGTCGACTCTTAATTCACAATTTCTGACACGTCATGAGAGTTTTATTCAACCGTCATGTGCATGCATGGTATAGTAAACACCGCGTTTAAGTAAGAGTCCGAAATTTATCCGTACACCTGTAAGAAAACTCCGTGCTTCTTGCTTCTTATAAAAAAACCTATTCAACCTCAAAAGGTTCTTACTAAGTAAAAAAATGAAGGGACAGATAAAATGAGAATTACGAAAAATGTAGTCTTGGTTTCAGATGGCGAAATTCAAAGAATAAATTGAAATTATATTTGACATTTATTTCCTGTTCATGACAAGCAAACAGCTTTTGCATGAAGTCATGCCTGTTGGTACTTTGGAAACTGACAACTTAATGGTTATCACAAAAACTTTAATCTAAAAATACTATCCGGTCTAGTAATCTGTTCCATTTCATGTTAAATTATACCCGCTATGTATCTGTACTGATCTTTTGTACCCTTACCTAAATAAGAACCTAAAATCCCTAAAATCCCCGTTTAAAAAAACGATTTCTACAAAACCTACTAAACGCCCCTGTGTAGCCTGATAGGACCAACCTGGGCCCTGGTCAATTCTAGAAAAAATTCGGGTCAAACTTAGGTTAGTGAACCTGTTAAAAAATTAAACCTCCCTTGCGACCTGGTGGAGTTTTGATAAATAATTAGGCGAATAAACTTTTGTTAAACATTTTAAAACGAGAATGTTTTAAAGTTTGAACCCGTTTATTTTTCCTTTCTTAAGTTCTCGGTCAGGGTACATTTTTATTATTCTGTCAAACTAGGTAGACTGGAATGAGAGATTTTCAGCGGGAAAGAAGAAGCAAGTGTGCCCAAGACTGGTCCATTCAGAGCTTTCAAGTCTCACGCATTAAGCACGAGTCTCACGCAATTCGAACTCACGCTCTTACGCTCACATGAGCATTTCTCACGCACTAGCACCCTTCAGACTTGAAGGTAACTCTACCGCTGGCCGTCAGAATCTTAAAATAGTGAAATCCCTTCCTTTATATATAGGATAAGTTGGCAAAATCTAGGCTCTTATACATACATGGGTTAATTTCTGTTTCAACACCTTTTAAAAAAGTTTTCGAAGAGCAAAATTTCTTAGAGGATCAACTGCGTATGTGTTGCTTTAGTCGCTTCCAATAACAGGATTGCTTTTCTTGGCTTTTTGGTCAAATAAGATTTCAAGGCTTGGATGAAGTATGCAGACAGTTTCTTATATAGAAACGTAAAGCCGATATAAAAAAAATAAATAAATAAATAAATAAAAAAAAACAAAATAAAATAAAATAATAATAATATCCAGCGAGCAAATCGCCCTTACTTGCATTCATGGACTGAATTGCGAAGGACGCAGCTCAACAAGGTTGGACCGAAAACATGTTAAGGCGCATGTTGCTGCCGCTATACGGCCCATGCATGACCTCGGAGCACAGCTCCACAGCCAGATACAATTAGCTGGGTGTCGATTTTGTTGAGAGAGGAAAACCGGAGAGCCCGTAGAAAAACCCTCGGAGTCAGATTGAGATCGACAAATCTCAGCCCACATGCGGAACCCAGGACTTGATCCCGGGTCCACAGTCGTGGGAGGCACGAGTGCTAACCCCTCGGCCATTCTGACTCCCCAATGTACAACTGCAATCTTTTAAACAAACCTACATCTAAGAAGCCTTCATAACTGGGAACAACTAGTTTTTGGACCATAGACCCTATGTATAAAATCAGCCCTACTAGCCTTGTTTTGGATAACATGTTCTTTTAAAGGTTTAACTCAAGAACAAGGGTAGTAGGGCTGATTTGATAGAGACAAAAACAAATTTGCTGCAATTTATGCATAGAGTCTATCACCAATATTTTGAGAGAATACAAATTATGCGTTTGAAGCTTACAAAGAGTTTTAGAAAGACGAGCTCAAATACATTGAAAACAGAAGTTTTTTAAGTCTGGAATGAAAGCACGCAATCAGTAATATTCCTCAACAATTGACTTACTGAGTAATTGAGAAGCTAACGTTTCTTTCTTAATCCTTCAAAATCACTGGAAATCATTCGCCTGTAATCTCAATCAAAAACCGAAAGCGAGGTCTGTCCTGTAAAGTTATTGCCCCAGGCCTTTAAGATTACACTTTCTCTTTTTCTATTTTCTCTATGGTAATTGCAAAAACAATTCTGAGTTTCATGTACAATTTCCATTAGTTTGCATGCTCATTTCACCTAAAGATGACCTTAAACATTGAATGTGTTTGTGTTTTATTATACTTTATGAGTTAAATTACCATTTTGCTTATAGGTTTATAAGTCAAATATCTAGCTAAGGCCAACAACCAAATCCTGCATGCTGACTGGCCAAATATTGGTCCAATAACAGCACCGGACAATTATTTGACTGATTTCTCGCTACCCTCGATTGCGCGGAGGGAATCGTTTGTTCTCTTTTACTAATCTAAAACTGAAGCCATATACTAAGTAATTAGATAACCTCGAGTTCTCGATCTTTCTGGGAAAACATTTTATTTTGCCCCCGGTCTTTCGCACAGAACGGGCTGTACAGTGCTTGTTTATTTAGGTTAAAGTGGTAAATGGTTTCCATGATACAGCGAAAGAGGGATGAAATGGATTAGCTGCATGGTGGCGACCTGAAAGATCATACTAGATGGTCAAAAATCAGAAGTAAAAAATCTTTTTTTAAAGCTCTAAAATTAATTTTTCAATGTTTACGACAAACATGATCACGCGCAATCGCTACTCGTAGGCTATCACTAATAACTTATGAGTTGCGTAGCCAATCAGAATGCAGCGTTCATGATAGACCACTAGTATGATTTTACTAAATGACCTTACACACCTGCTTTTATACACAGCAGACGATAACGATAATGCTCTTGGCTTTGAGAGTGAAAAGTGAGGCGAGTTTTTTTTTGTTTTCTAGTGACGATAAATTTATATAATTCAAATGGCCTAGTTGAACGAGCTCAGCCTTTTCACAAACCTCTTGCTTCTTTTTGTAAAGAGAAATTTGGCTTGGGTTTACACCGGTCGTCAAAACGTTCGTGGAAGTTATAGTACAATTATTAAGTGATCCAAGAAACGAAAAGATTTTCAATGACGTCTTTTTAATCCAATTTTTATTCTTAACCTTTAAAAAATCCTTTAGGGTGCATATCAAAATACTACTTTCCTGAGCCTCACAGTCGGGGTTTATAACGCGCTGGAGTATAGATGGCTGAAGGCTTATAATACTTTTGATGCAATCTAAAACTCTACAAATTAAACGCAATTTTACAATGGCGTCCTCCTGTGCATTATGCAACAGCAACCAATATGTATATATATATATATATATATATATTTAAATAACCAAATACGAGGTATGTCCGGGAAATTATTTGCCCGAGGTCTTTCATGTATAGACTGAACATAAGCGAGGTTATCAAGAAATCTGTAATATGGCTTCAGTTTAAAATCATTAAAAGAGAGCAAACGATTGTCTCTGCGCGCTCGGGTTAGCGAGAAAGTTCCAATAAATTTCCAATAAATTTCCGGTCCTGTTTGGGAAGTTATTTGACCAATCATCGCGCAGGATTATTGGCCCGTGAAATTTGACTTGTAGTGTAATAAAGTGCAAATAAAAAAGATTTAAATTTATCTAGTCTTTGCTTTTTCAAACAACTAATTCAACGTCTGTTTACTGATAAGATGGTTTTTCAATGTACTGTCTTAGCAGCGTCAATTAAATCCAGTTTTAATTATATTCAAGCCTTTTAAAAGCCTGTCTGCCCAAAATTTCTCAACCAATATGAATAACAACGTTATGATAACTACAATGTGTAACTACGATTTTAGAATTTTGGTTTGCAAATTAAATTTCGCCGTTTTCTGACAACGTTTCCTTGGTAACTATAACAAACTTCACAAATTCAGGCTTGTTTCTATCCTCAGCCGGTTGCAACACAAAGGAGTTTTGAAAATTAATAACTAGAATTGACTAAACAACACAAAGAACACAAATTGAGCACTTTTGATGTTTTCTTAGTCGTTTACATTCAATTTAAAAAGGCCGATTTGTGGGGAAAGTGTTTAACTCTGCAAGCGTAAATACCGATTTTTGCTTTTAATAGCTCATCTGTAAAACTATCCCCAGAGAAAACTGATTAAAATTAGAAATGATTGATCCATTAGCAAGAGCCTCGTGAGAATTCGTTTAATTGACAAATCTACAGCTGCGAAACTACTAAATAAAGACAAACAACGCGCATTCAGAAATTCATTACTCATTTCCAAAACATTTTTCAAAACTAAAAGGAAATCGTTTTCTTAAATTTTGTTCAATTTGCAGATTCAAGGCTATTGGTTTTGATGGCATTTTTCATTTAGTTCTGGATTGGACTAAATTTACCAGTTTGTTTGTATTTTGTGTTAAACACGATGGTTGATATTCGAATAAAAAAGCAATAAGCGATGTACTAGTACTGCTGGCTTTAGTTTTTGCTGGTCAACCATCATAAATTTCATTTACTTTAATTTCTCAGCACTGAGCTTAACTTTGTAACAGACGAATGATAATTGAAAAAGATAAAACGATTATCTAGCTAAGAAACTAAACAGAAAAAATCGAAGGATATTTTTGTTACAAATATATACGAAAACACTGACAGACTTCTGTTTCAAAAATTAATTAAACAAGCGTTTCCTTTATACTCATAAAGTCACCTTAGATATGTTTGAAATTTCCCTAAACTGCCCGAACAACTCGCGATCGGGAGTTTTTTTTGGTGAAAATGTTCCGGATCCCGCGCATACAGTGAAGATACTAAATTTTGCACAATCAATCTCAAACGCAAACAAAAACGCACTTATTCTGGAGAAATATGTACTGTTAATCTGTTTCAGGAAAAAATACTTACATTGAAGATGACCAGATCCCTAACAAGGTCTTGCCACGCTACATAAAATTGATAACACTGAATTTAGCTAAGCCGCCCTCTCCTTCAATGTTCTATGTTGAAAGCTCTGTTGATGTTATGTACTTTTTGACACGTTGCCACGAAATCGAGGCTAAATATCTCAGGATTTTGTGTCAACAATCTGTTCGTCCCAAGAAAAGAACAAAGAATCCAAAAAAACTGGTATTGGTTATTCTTAACATTTTGCCAACATCAGCCCAAAATTGTTATGCGAACGACACTGTATGTAGTGTTCACAATAGACATTTCGTAGGTTTGTACGCAACTTTTATGTGGGAGGTGTATATACTAAGTTAATAATTCATTATTTGGCAAAACCGAAGTACTTTCTATAGAAGGTCGTATAAAAGCGTTATTATACCGAATGACTAATCTACAAATCAATACACAACCAGGTGATTGAATGAAAGAAACAAACTTGACTCAAAAAAAAAATAAAGTCAAAAAGAGCAAGCCGCTAAAATATATACTTACATGCAGCCGTTTAGATATAAGTGTTTATTACATTGCAAGTCAAACTTCTTGGGTAAATAATCGAGTACTGCGCACTGATTGGCCGAAAATCGGTCAAATAACTTGCCATACAGGATCGGCGAGTTGTTGGGTTTGTTTTATCGCTGACACGATCGCGCAGAGATTTTAACTGATCTAAAACATTGTCTTGGGCAGACCTCGCGTTCGGTTATTACTATAGGTATAATCATATGAGGCAGAGTAAAATGTAGGATTAATATCGCAAGTGTTTTCATTCTAGTATCCGAAACTGCCCGAGTCGCTTCGCAGACACATTTGAAGTTTTCAACTTGGTGTACAGCAAATTTTCGATCTTTTCGAAATCTGCCATGACAATGCAAAATTTTCTTCTAATTTGAAGAAAACACCAAGATACATCATCAATCCAAGTGTGGCTCAAATTCTACCAAAGGTTATGACACGGATTGGCAGCAGATTTTTAAAGAATGGAAAATCACACCAAATGGCGTCGTCAGTTGAAAACATCTCGAGAACCATAAAAGAGGTCGAGAATATTTTTTAATCGCTATTTCTCATTTAGCAAGGTTAGCAAAGACTAGTGGTGACTTTTCAACAGGTGGCTCCCAATCGTGCTACGGTTATTTTTCTATACTTACCTCATTACATGAAATTTTGGCGACCCATTAATTTAGCGATTTTGAAAAATCCATATTTAGTGACACTTTAATTAAGCTTTTTTTTGTAAATTTTTTAACATAAGTCACTTGTTTTTCGCGATTTTACAGGTCGACTTATAACGTTTTAAATTTTGTAACATAGGTCACTTAATTTTCGTGATTTCATAGGCCGACTAACAGCGCTTCTTGTTGCAACTTATTGCTTAGGAATTGTGTCTAGCTTGGCATTTAGCCTGGGACTCCAAAGCTCTTTGTAAACTTGGAAACCACTTGCACAATGCAAAACTTGATACGAGCGAAAAATCCATTTCAATCATTGTAAAGAAATGGTGGAATTTATTATTATATTATTATTATATTATTATTATATCTTGTTGTTGTTTGAGTTTTTTCTTCTTGTGTAAACGCAGTTCTCAACGTTAGAACTCGGTGGCAGCAAGGCTTTTACTTGAACTAAATTTTTGTTAGCAAAACTAATTATTTAGTCAAATTTCAATCAAATGACCATCTATATAAATCAACCGTCTTGATCAAGCATAGTTTTAAGTAAACAAAGAAAAGAATTCCATGTGCAGTCGGTAATACAGTTATGAGGAAAGTTTTTGAGTGGCATACCCGGCCTGCTAGCTCTTGTGTTCTATTTTTCACTATGTCGTATGTTCTATTAACTTTCATTTCTAACTAATTCAGGCTTAAACGCATGGCATTGTTCAGTTCTCTAAGCTGACTCTGTAAGGTTCTCCTCCATCTCCAGTTTCACTCTCCTTTCCCTTCTTGTACCAAAGGTAAATGCCCCATCAGAAGCAAACTCGATCAGTATGTGCAAAAGATTCGCCATGATACACAGCCCAATGATTGTAAAGAATATCATTGGTATTTCATGGCCTTCCTTGTCTTGACCAGGGATCAAATCTCCGAATCCAATGGTTGTCAAGGTAACAAACCAAGCATACATTCCCTCGCCGAAGTGCCAGCCTTCTGCTCCTGTCTGGATTCCTCCACCAATGAGTAACAAAAGGAAGATTTCCAGCAGAGTTAGAAATAGACATTTCAATTCTAGTTTCCCAACAGTTCCTTTTCTCATAAGACGTGATTCGAGTTTCCTGATGGTGTACTTTTGGAGGATAAAAAGCTCTCCACCAACCGCAAACAAAAAGAGGAAAGTAAGTGGTATACCAAATGCAGCGTAGAACACACAGAAAACTCGGCCTCCAGCCGTCATCGGAGTCACGTGACCGTACCCTGCAATGGGAAAGTAGAACAACAATATGGTAACAGCTGCAGCAACTTAAAAACTTCAAGTAACTAAAACAATAAAAGTTGAGTCAATTTGGAATGCATGGGTTGTCCAAAACGTATATAGGCATATGTATTTGAAATAGCACTAACAGCCGCCAACAACTTATTGCAACAGGAACTGAATTACTTTATCATCGAGCCAGTGTAAAAACGTAAAAGTTTAATTTTCACTTTAGAGTTGTCTCAACGATGATGGCTTAGGGCAAACAAAATGATTCCTATGGTTCCGGTTACATACCCTGAAAAGAATGCGGTCGTTCTATCGGATTTAATAATTTAGGGAAGAAGTCAAAACAATGGTATTTTTAAGGAACCCAATTTTGTCGGGGGAGGTGGTGGGCGGAGGCACATACCCCTACCCCACCCATCCCCACTTTTTTAGAGCTTAATTTCTCAAAACCTGATTTAGGGTTATAATTTTTTATTGTATTATGGAGTTCTCTCACAAAAAAGGCGTTGGTGCAAGCACTTCAATATCTATTTTATTGAACATCATATTTTCTCTAGAATATCAGCATTTTTGAAAAAAGGTGGTGGGTTGCGGCACGTAATACCCCACTCCCTAAATTGGGTTCCTAGGAAGTACCATTGTTTTGACCTTTGACCTTATTAGAAATTTATCGAAAAATGACTTGAAAACTCCACAACAGTTGAGTGGCTTCTTACGGCTGCAGTAGTGTTGACTTCGAATGACTAAAAAAAGTGTGTGAAGGCTTTAACGCGATTTTCAGCATTTATTTGGTAGCATAATGCTTCAAACTCCTTTTTTTGGTTTTCTCTGATTTTCACTGAATTAGACTTAATGCGATAACTTGTTTCAAAAGCGCGGAGTTTGAAGTTTCTTTGCAGTTGACATACAACACGCAAGTACGTATCGTCGAGTTAAGTAAAAGAATGTAGCGAGTTTAAAAAACCAAAACCTTCGCGTTCCGGATTTAAGGACGATCTCGGTGGCAATGACAATGTGATAATGATGACGACGATGATAATGTTAATGATGACGATAACGAAAACAATGATCATGACAATGATAATCATTTATTACTCTGACGAAAGTTACAATGACAATGATAAGTAAAATAGAAGCGAAAGCGGTAATGAGAACGATGATATAAATGATGACGAATGCGATACTGACGTCATGGTTTCTCTTTGGCTTTCTTACGCATTTAGTTTTAAGCTAATTCCACCAATCACCAGTAATGCCACTTAAAAAAATATCCCGGTTTAGTAAAACTAGCCAGATTGTACACAGAGTTTCCGCTGCTTTGATTTTGGAGGTTAAAGTAATACTCATCAACAAAAAAATGGTTGCTTCGCGTTTTGTTGATGCCTCCAAGGAGGAAATAAAAGCAATGGGAAAAAATGCAGTTCCAAAAACCACCAAATGTGCAACAAAACTTTGAATAACACTTTTCAAAGAATATACAGTGGATATGATTACGACGATTTATGCTAACTAATGAAAATAGAGATGTTTCAAATGCATGTCATTACGCGCGATTGAGCAAATGGCGACAGTTAAATTAAAATTTAGCACAAATTTTCCGTTATTTAACAGAATATTTTCAACAACAAGCCCAATTTATTTTGTCTCGGGTGTTGTTCACAAGATATTCACTTCGCTTTTGGCGAATATTGATTGTTAATTATAATAAGCGCGCGAACTGATTTTTGCCAGCAGATCTTTTTAATGACTCAGTTTTTTAATTTGTTTTAATTAGAATAAAAATAAACGACGAAAAAGTTGTGAAATTTTTTCCTGTTTCCAAACAATAAACAGAGTGAGAGACAATTCGGGCGGCGGCATCCATTTAGCCACATTTGAAACCCTTTTTATTTGTAGATTGTATTGTACAAAGGGTATTAAAATATGGATCGAAGCTCAACTTATAGTTAGTGGTGTAAGATTACTCCCAAACTGACTCAGTAGTCCACATAAGTATTAGACACATAAAAATATAAAGAAAGACAAAAAAGCGCCCGCCCTCACTGAATTTAGGGAAAATTTTAAGGAAAAACAAATGACAGAAGTGCTTGTTGGATCTTAAGGCGTTCCTGTACTCATAACTGCGGCATGACAATACACTCGACAATGCACGCGTCGTGTACTTCCTCTGACATGCAAAATTTGCCTAAAGGCCAGGTCATTTACCAAAATAACATTACTAAAAAACTTTGCTGTAAAAAAGAATTTGTTAAGAATATACTGCGCTTTTGACCCCTTCAACGCTGATGTCGACAAGCTGCTAATTTTCCCGACTGAAACTAATACTTTTATTTTAAAACGTTTAGGAAAATTTTCCTTTTCATCTTCAGTAGCTTTTAAATCTTAATGTGTATGATGATTTCCCTTTTTTCTCTACCAAATGTACTTTTTGGTTTCAATTATCTAGGAGAATTTAGGTGTTGATAAACTGGTAAGGGATTTTATCTAATCGTTCCTATATCTACTTATGACATAGCATGAGCCCAACTAGTTAAGTTTACATCTGGCATTTTTTGTTCCTGATTTTCATTATGGGCTCTACCCTCCAGTTCTTTAGCAGTGGAATGATTGATATCGCATGTTATTGAATCTCGACTCTTCCTCTTCTTCAAGGCGTTTTATAAATGATCTCGATATTGTTATGTATAAATCAATGAGAGGTGTGGCCATACTTTTACTGATTCTGTCGCTGGGCGTTGCTCGTTTAGTTCCTTTGTATGTTTAAACTTAACCACAATTTGAATGGCACAAAGAAATTGTTAGATTGCAATTGCGCGTCTTCTGTTTTTCATCAACACTTTTCCTGATTCAGTTTCTAACAACAGCACTTTTGGAAAACTACACATTTCTTTTATAACAGTATTAAGTAACAAATGCAGATTTTCAATTTAACCTCATATATTTTTAGTTTTTCTTCAATTTATACCACACATAGAAATAAGAAAACTGCCAAAACAATACAAACAACGAGCCCGTAGAAAACCTTAACCTAAGGTATTGCAATACATGTATGTTTTGGAAAACGCATTGGATCAGTTCATCACCGCGGATTTAAATTGGCCTCGCTGAGACATTTTCCCGAGACGATTTCCTGCGAAACATGTTTCATCCAATTTATCGTATTGATCATTTAAAGATCCAGGCTCAGTAAAGTTTAAAAAAATAGCTATCGAGCCCGAGCCTCAGCTCGTTCTTAAGTAGCTCTTAGATTTTGGCCAATCTGAGCCTCGTTGTTCTTATAAAGTTGTTCTTATAAAAAGAGTGTGTATTTATGGTACCTATGTCGTGCTATTTAAACCGATGGTTTAATTGTTTAAGGTTAAAATGAACGACCAAATCATTTTGCTTCTTGACGAGCAAAAAAAAAGATTAATTCCGAAGGGAAAACTTTTTGTTGTAGCTGTTACTGCTTAAAATACGTACCAAAAATCTAACTGAACTGCGAATCCACAACAATTAAATAATTAAATACAGAATTAAACAGATCTAGAAATAAATAGAGATTGCAATGTGATGAACAAACTTACAAAAATTAAAGCAAATATCTTTTACGGCTGAATTTGGTTTCAAAGAAACAAAAACTAGAGTTCTTGCTGATATTACATACTTAAAAATAACTTCTTTGGGCATATATTACATTCTTGAGCCTTTCTATTGTTCGAAAGTTAGATAAGTGTTGTTCCCTTTCTATAGCGGAATTTCCCGGGCTTCCTGTTGACTTTCAGTTCTCGGGAAAATTTCCGTCTTAGTACCCATACTTCATTATACATACAGTATAAATGGACGCCAAACTTTACATTTTCATGCAGTTTATATTAAGGTCGTCAAACTCCTCATTTTCATTTCGGGAGTTAAAAGATATAATCCTTAACCCAACCCTCATCGCATTACTTCGGACCATAATAGTGATTTCGAGAGTGAGGTTGCTCCGGCACAAAGCGAAGTTATATATTACCTCCGATTTTTTTGGTCTACTCAATAGCTTCGTATGCAGAATGAAGTATGGGTAAGCACGGAAATTTAAAAGAGTTAAAATAATTCCAAAGGTGAATATGTTTTGGTAAATCGTTAACTACGACTCAATCTTTACGCAAACACGACTAGTGAATTGCTGCATAACTTGAGGCATACAAACGAAAATTAGACATAGCATAACACATACCGATTGTAGTTATGGTATGAAAGGCAAGTGCGAAGCTTTCCTGGTAGTTAAGTTTCTCGTCCCACCAACCATTCGAATGAAGCTGTTCTTCTCCAATGTGCTCCCCTCCGTTGTGATCTCCCTCGCCGCCATGATTCATCCCTGTTTCCCAAGAATGAGTCTCTCCATGGCCCTCATGAAGTATTTCATCTTCTGCATGGTGCCCCTCTTCACTGGAGCTGGTTTTCCCCGATCCATGACTCTCGTGTTCTTCAACGTGAAGGATTGCTTCAACAAGGTCATGAAACTCTTTGTCAGAAATGTTAAACCGTTTAGTTACATTTCTTCTCAACTCGATAAAAGCAGGAGACTCAGTTGGTTCAATCAAAGTGTGATTAGTAGTTTCTAATTGCGACCTATGTTCGGATCTGTTGGTATTCTCAATTCCCTTAAAAGCCAACAAACCAATCACCAGATAGATCACGAACGCTGCGAAGCGAATGAGAACGTTTATCAAACGAGTTCTGCTGTCCAACTCTGCCATCTTCGTTGCTGTTCACTGAACTGATTCAGCAGGAACTTTCTGACTATTTATTGTGTGGGGTGCATTGATCCCGAATTTGATTTTGACAAGCTGTCAATAGTATTTGTGTTGGCTTAACAGTGCATGCCGAATTAAAGAGTATGTAAATTAGTTCATTAACAATACTGAGAAATTAAGGATGTCAAACATGCGGATGTTCTACACCTTTTATATACCTGTGTTAAAAAACGTTCTTAAACTATTCTCTATCGGTTATAGTGGATTATATCGAAAATAACATTTCTGTTATTGCTTTATTGTGTGTGTGCTGTTTGCTGTGTTCACACCGTGGCGAGACGGGCAACGTTTGACTTGAAATCCGTTAGATGTGTTGATGTAAAGGTACCCGTGAAATTAATTTGCTTCATTACCATTTCTCCGCGAGTGGCTATATATTGGTTATGCTAGTAACATGTCACGCAAAACAAGAAGTTGAAGTTTAAAACTCGAACAATATTTCATTGCTAGTTGCTGCACCCTATACACCATAGTCCAGCACTTCCGGTAAAAAATGTTTACAAATTAAACTGAGGGGGGAGGGGTGCTGACCAAAATATTACGGAAATTTAGCAACAAGGACGAAAACACCGACGACGACGACACCTTACAAAAAACACACTTCTTGCTTACCTTTTGTTGTGTACATGGTTAGTTTGCTTTCTCTTTTGTCTGAGTTACGTTTTGTGAATGGAAAAGGATGAAAGTGATTGTTTTAAAGTTAAAAGAAGACAAACATAATTTTCTGTAGGTCGTTCTCCGTGGCCGAAAAAACTTCAAAAGTGAGCTTTTCACGTTGTAATTTTCAACTCGACGACGTGCAGCTATTGTATTCACTATTGTTTTCTGCCGTTGTAGTCGGCGTTGGCGTACTCGTGTCTTAAACGAAAAATTAATATGCGTAGACGAAGCCGACTAAAAGAAGAAGCTTCCGTCAGTTCGCAGCAGATTCCACAAATGTTTGCACATGCAGTGGTAATTAGCAGAAATCTCTGTTGACTGAGTTTGATTCTTAATTTTGACTCTTTAGGGATTCTACGAGCAATCCTTGCATATAATTGATTGTACAGTACAACACAAATATTTTCTTCTTCATATCAAGTTAAAACAATGTTAGTGCATTTTCTTTGTTTTCAATATGACTGCACAGACTTGAGCTACTTTAGGGAAATAAATAAAGCATGCATTTTTTCGTCAGACACGATGAATTACCCTAAGTTTATCGCTGAACTCTGCGATGTAATATGACCACTGAGCGTGATGAATTTTGATTGCTTTAAACTTATTGCTGGACGTAAACAAATAGCCAAGTTCGTCGGTTTAACAATGTCTGTAGATTGAAAACGTCTGTACATGCAGTATACAACAAATATTGCAACTGCAGTTATATAGGATGGTCGACGAAATAAGAATCAGCGAGAATCAAATTTAAATTAAGAGCCGTCATCAAGTAAAATGAATGCACGAGGAAATAACTAAAGTTCAGGGTAAGGAGGATTCCTAACTAATGTAGCCTTTGCTGTTACCTATGACACAAAATAAGTAAACGAAACTGTGTTTGAAAAGTAATTCTAGCTGTCCATTACACACTGTAAACATTATTGTGATGTACCAGTTCCTGGTCCCGTAGTACAGTCGTATTTGTTTATTTTTATAATAACAATAATAATAATATCTAGCGAGCTAATCGCCCTTACTTGCAGTCATGGACTGAATTACGAAGGATGCAGCTCAACGAGGTCGGACCGAAAGCATGCTGCCGCTATACGGCCCATGCATGACCTCAGAGCACAGCTCCACAGCCAGATAGAATCGATTTTGTTGAGGGAGGAAAACCGGAGAGCCCGGAGAAAAACCCTCGGAGTCAGATTGAGATCGACAAATCTCAGCCCACATGAGCTACTTTAGGGAAATAAATAAAGCATACATGCGGAAACCAGGACTCGATCCCGGGTCCACAGTGGTGGGAGGCACATGCGCTAACCGCTCGGCCATCCTGACTCCCCTACTTTATGGGTAGTTTGCTTTATCTTTTGTCTGAGTACTAGTTACGCTTTGTGAAAAGGAAAAGATGAAATTGTTCGTCTTGACAGATGAATAAGGATGACAAATTTTTATGTAGGTGGTTCTCGCAGTCGCAAAAACTTCAAAGTTTTCACGATGTAATCTTCGTAAGTCGACGACGTGCGGTACATTCCAACGTGCAGCTATTGTATTCACTAATGTTTTCTGCAGTTGTAGTCGGCGTTGGCGTACACGTATCTTAAACTCCCTACTATCGACGACGACGGCTCCTTACAAAAATACACACTTCTTGCCTATCTTTTTTATATTTATGGCTAGTTTGCTTTCTTTTTTGTTTGAGTTACGCTTTGTGAACAGAAAAAGATGAAGTTGTTTGCCTTACAGATGAATAAGAATGACAAATTTTTCTGTGGGTCGTTCTCGCAGACGCAAAAACTTCAAATTTGCGCTTTTCACGTTGTCATTTTCAAGTCGACGACGTGCAGGTGACCCGCACGGTACATTCCAACGTGCAGTTATTGCGTTCATTATTGTTTTCTACCGTCGTCGACGTTGCTTAGACCTCCCTATTGTTTTGAAATGTCGTTAAAACAAGAATAAAAAACCTCAAGTTACTTCTATTTGGCATGACGTTTTCAATCTTCTCAATATAATGCCGAATGTGATCCTTATGTTACCTTACCACAGGCCAGCAACTCTTACTATACCTACGATTATAAGCTCTAGCTGTCGTAGGACAGGAAGGCCAAAAGGCAGAGTTTTTTTGTGCAAAAATGAGCTAATA
>JAOBAT010082130.1:0-19215 GCA_026413305.1 Hydrozoanthus tunicans
CTGGCAAAATACAATAGTCAGATTTCTGAGCCAATCACTAACAATCAAGGGCCATTCGGGGACTTGATTAAGTTCCAGGTCCAAAATTGACCTAATCTGAATTAACAAATAACAAATAGGTATATTAACCTTGCCCATGCCTAAGTGGCGTACTATAATTATACATTTGTCAAGCCTAAATGGCGTTCAACAGTTGCATGCCTAATTGGCGTATACAACACTTGTATAGATCCACACTGTTCATGCCTAAATGGCGGATACACACAGCACACCCAAATGGTGGGTGAGGGTTCAATACCTCAATTACATACGACACACCCAAATGGTGGATGAGGGTTTCAATACCTCAACAACTACATACATACCTCTGAAGTCTGAGGTTTATTGAATAACATAATCATCGAAAATCCAATCTTAAGGCTAACATGTTAAAATTGGGACACCCATAAAATAGCGAGGGTTTCCTTCTATAAGTGAACCTTTGTCCCGGACCTTCTATTAACAGATCACTAACTTTGGGTAAAACTAGGGTCGATTTAATGAAAGGCTTAAATATACTGCTGCTGGAGTAGAGAAAAGGCCAAAAATAGGCTGATTGCCATTCTGGAACAATCAAAGTACCGTAACCTTTAATAGCTTCTAAATATCTAACTGAGGCTACTATAAGGCTAACCGGAGGGCACAACCAGTTGTTCTCATTGCTCCAGTCTTGGGTGAATGCATCTGCCCCACAGCATCCTGGGCTAGCATATTTGGAATTAAAACGAACCAATTGCGCATTATAGTGGGAAGCAAACCGGTCGATTGTGTGCGGTCCCCATCGAGAATCTACCCAACGAAATACTGAGGGGTTAATGGACCAGTCGTCTGGATCGACATAACGACTCAATGCGTCCGCCTGCTCGTTCTGAGATCGTGGAATCCATTGTGCGGAGATAACGATTTTGTTGGCCAAGCACAATTGAAAGAGATCAAAAGCCACAGCTTCAAATTATTGCTAAAATGCAAGGCAAGAGTTTAACTAATGAACAAGTTGATGCTTTATCTTATAATGAAAGGTGTGAAATGTTGAATCTTAACCTTGTTATAGTTGCTAAACACTTCGAGTACAGAGTAGAGACTTTTTTTACAGCTCTAGGTTTTACTCACTGATGCAAAGCCAATTGGTAAAATAATTCATCATGCACTCAGAATAGAATTTCAGATGAAAGGATCCCCTCATTTGCATGCAATGAAAATATACAAGCCTACATCGATTACATAGATCAGCATGTACACGCTTTCCTACCTGGTGAAGAACAAGAAGTAGTTAAGAAACAATTGTTTATATTAACATAATTATTGTTGAAGTTTAAATCCAATTGCTAAACAAGATTTTTGCTCCAGTACTTAAATCACAGAGTCGAGAAGCGTATATGAAAAACCTACTTTGACTGAGTTACTTCATTAACAATTCGCTATATTTTACGTCTCTCGTTTTTAACTATTGAAAGTACAACAATGAACTTTCACTTTAAGTAAACACTAGCATCCTTTAATTCGATTAGGTGACACTCTGAAGTAGACCCAAGTTACTCGACCTAACACACTGTTACCGTATTTACTGTCTGTTCATATCCGTAATAAAAATAAGAGTAAGCATATAACGAAAATCTCCTTGAATTAAGTTCCCGTTATTATATATATACATTTTTTAAACTAGATCATTGCGACGGTTCTTCGAGCTAAAGTATTTACTTGGGTATTAATGTTATAAACAATAGCTAATTTAAGGAGAATAAAAATACTTTGACCTCACATGTCGTTACCGGAATCATTACCACGTTCCGCTACATTACCGGTCTGTGAAGAGGCTTCTTATCAATTTAACAAATCTTTGTTAGTAATAGATCATTGCGAAGGATAATGAACTTTCGAACATTTGTCTCATTATAGACCGTCAACGTGTTAAATAAAGAGAACTGTGTTAACAAGCTTTTAACGGAATGTCGTATGTAAAGTCAGGGATCCCAACGCAGCAAGTAATGGGCCTTCGACTACTACTGTAAGCGGTGTTCCCCATGAGATTACGGTTACAGATAAATCTTAGTGTCATTAACGATTCTCTTTGTTTATGCATCGCAACTAAATAATTTTGCCGAGCCGCCACTGCACACAGTTTTGGCATCAATCCATTTTATAACGTTTTTTGTGGGTTTTGTTGACATATATTGGCAAAAACAAAAGTAATCTTTTAACACTAACGTTGCCTCGTCCAAAGCAATGTTTTGACAGAAATAATATACACACGCTATATATTACCTACAAATTTGGTCATGATTGGTTGATCTGACGAGGCTGTCACAGTCGGGCAATGAAATGAAAATGGAATATATTTAAAAAATGCCAAAATTTATTCGAAAATGTGAATCATTTTATTTTATTTTCTAAGTGGTGTATCGCATCGGGGCCAATAACAAAAAATCTTATAGTTAGTGCACAAACGCCAATCGTGATAAAAATTACCAAGGTAACAACCTGAATTGTTGTTTTGAAACGTCACACCAGATGCCCAAGAAGCAGGTAATTCATTTTCCTTATATGTTAATGATTTTAATTCTTGGTGCTCACTTCTTGACACTCATTTTCTTGCCAAAGATTTTAATCTGTTCTACACTAATAGTATCCTGCCTGCAATAAATCTGTCATTGATGACGGTAATTTAAGGTATTCTCGTGGCGCCATTTTACTAATAAACTTTTCTTGATATTTTTCGGACAATTTTCATTTCTTTCCATCCACGTCAAATAAAAGCAATTAAACACAGCGATTAGAAGTTTATGTTTTTTTATTTTTCTCGACTCGTTTTGCGCTTGGAAAATCATATCACTAAAACACGGAGTTTGACTTTGTAAGATCTTAGCGTGCAATACCTATCAAAAGTATACTTTAGTATTTTCTATGTTTGTCTTTTGCTGTGAATTTGCCTGATATAATACTTACTCAACTGCTCTTGAACCTCAAACTCCATGCATATATTCTACCATCTGCTTTTCTTGATTTCTTTAAGCCAATAAAAAGTGTGCACTAAATAAAACTAGGTTATCTTCCACAGACTGTAACTATATAGCTCAGGTTGGAATCAACTTGCGAAAAGTCAAAACATGCTTCGTAGGCGCCTAAATCGGGAGTTCAGTTCAAGGAAGACAATTTTAACCACAAAGGCAAAAAAACTTTATTTTCTTTTAAATTATTTCTTTTATTCTTTATTCTTATTAACTTCTTTGATATTTGATGCACATCGTTACCCTTTGGCTTTATTCTTATATGTATACTTTTAATTTCTAATTCGTTTTATATTTGTCGTAGTATCTTTAAATTACGTTGTAAAGTATTGTATTACATTATACATGTATGGTCGACTTTAAACCTAGTAGCAGTCAGAGATACTTCAAGTCACTGTTGCTTTTCCTCATCTTTTTGCCAACATAAACGCAATGAAGTCTTTTCCGTTTGACCTCGCGCAGCCGCGTATCTCAACTACAGTCAGTTTTTACCCTAAGGAAAAGCTGCAAAGCTGTTGCGGATTCATTTAAGTTGTTACCAACATTATTTTGACAATGTAGCTTCTCGACTCGTGTTTATTTGTTTTAAGGAAACTAAAAAAGAATAGTTATGGCCCAGCAGATACTTCCAAATTATACCACTAAATAGAGTTTAATCAACGAGGCGCGAAGCGACGCGTGAATTACTAGACTCATAGAAAATAACAACGAGTACTGTAATTGTAGTGTTTTAGCAGAAATCAACTAGTCTTCCTCTTGTGGAATCCCTCGTAAACGAGTATGATGTCCATCACTGTCGCTTATGAACCCTAAGGTGGCTTATAAGTCCGATTCTAGAGGCGCAAGGCCTTCCGCAATGAGGGCAGGCATTCTGTTGAGCCTCAGATTGGCAGTTCTCCAAGTTGCTGCTTTAGGCGTTGGCGTTTTTCTTCAAGTTTGCAGCGTCGCTCACGTTCGAAGATCTCTACCCCTTCATTGACTGTAGCTCTCCATTGATACCTGTTGCGGGAGAGGACCTCCCAAGACGAGAGTTTTTAGTATTAAAATACCACAGGACTTAAGATTAGATTTTAAGTTGTCCTTAAACCACTTTCTCTGTCCTCCCTGGGATCTTTTTCCTGTTCCCAATTCACTGTAGAGGATCTGTTTAGGTAGGCGTGATTCTCCAAGCCTGATGACATGTATACTAGTACACAACTAGTATACTACCTTCGATATCAGAACGATGTTTCATCGTTTAAAACGCGTGCCATTGATTTTTTTGGTGCTAAACACTTGCATTTTTATCTGCTCGCTACCTAACACTCAATAGACGCTCAGTGCCGGAGAAGGTTAGCCATTCAGATGCAGCACTCGTGATAGTGCACTTTCTTTGGCAAATTTCAATAAGCTCGAACGAGTACAGCAAAACTAATGATAATTTGCTTGACTAAAGTTTAAGGCGTGGTCGTGAGTTGTGAATTAAGTACAAACGTACACAATGAGTTTGATGTGAAAAAAAAACCAGGAAAAACAATTCTATAACCTAAAGAAGGAAATGGAGAGAAAGAAGATTCGTGCCCTGTGCAAGGAACTGATCGCGACCGGTTAGAAAAATAGGGTAAAAGTAAGCAGCTCATTTCGTACCAGCCTATGCTGGTAAAGGCCGAAGGATTTAAAAATATCCCACGTCTTGGCTGTTGGACAAAAACATGATTTGTATGAATTTAAAAACTTTTTAAGGTTGAGTAAAATTTTTCCCCACAGAATTTTTATTATTTGATTTCTTTTAATGTCCGTTGTTCTTAACTTAAAACGCTATTTTCTTTTGTATCTTTTTCTTAAATTCCACAACGGTTTAATAAAAATTAATTGGGGTATTTCTTACCAGCCGGTGTAAGAATCGTAGGATTAAAAAAACACCCAACTTTTTGGTTGTTTGGCATAAGCATTATTTTTATGAAAGTATCAACGTTTTAAGCTAGGTCGAGTAAACTTTTCCATCACAGAATTGAAGGGTTCCTTTTTAATTGTCGTTGTTTAAAATGCTACTTACTTTCGTGTCGTTTTCTTAAAGTCCACTGCGACATCATTCATATTCTTCTCTCAGGTGAGGGTATAGAATCTGAGCTAGTGCGCATGTCTCGTCGCAAGAATACTAACGAGTCAAGTAGTCTATAGTATTTGGCCACGGCCCACAAAACTGGAAAAAAGGAAAATAGTATATAATTTCTTCACATCAAATATTCTCGTCAATAGTTTAAAGAATTTTGCTAGAACCAGGCTTTTTCTGCTATTTGAGGCATAAATTGAAGATTGCATGATTTATGATCTGCAGATTTTTATTCAATTTTATTCCCATATTTATTTTCTGAAAAAATTTTCAACTCCTTTCCTTTACTTTCCATCCAGTCCATTAAGTTTATGATTTGACATTATAAAAGAGAGCAGGTTGATAGTTGGATTAAAAATTGATAGTATAGAGTCAAAGAAAAACTCGGGTTTAGTTTGTGTGTTAAAGTTTAACCCTTTAACCCCTAAGAGTGCCAAATGATTAGCTTGTAATTCACATAACTTATGTCCTTAATATTTCCATGAGTAGTCTGGGAGAATTTTAAAATTCGTCTTCCAAGTTTTTTTGTGGATGACCAAATTTCATATTCTCAACACTAATCAGCTTGTTTTCTATTGTTAATGTAAGGAGAGTTTAGATGTTGACCAATTGAAGCCATAGGGGTTAAAGAGTTAATTGTTTTAGCAGTTTTAGTGTGGATAAAATGTTAAGCAAGCTTGTCCCTGTAACAAAGAGGGCATTTTAATCTCATGAGTGTGTGAGTATATCCCGCTGTTTTGGCGTGCCACAGGTCTTACAAACATTATGGGTTATTTTTGTCTTTGTACGGTTGTTGAAAATGATTTGCAGTGTTTATTTCCCATTGTTTTGTCTGGAACTGTGGCCCGCCAAAACAGGGGGGTGCATGATTGTGAAAATGCCTAATAGGGAAATTCTTTTAAGCAAAAATAGTTTGTCGTCGCGAATGGTTTTGTGAACGAGTAAGAATAATAAACATGGAAGTAACTCGTTTTATTACTTTTTTGCTTGGAACATCACAGGCTTTTACTGCTTCCTGGCAACTCTGTTATGATATCCCTGCTTGAAAACTCAAAGTTTTTGCGTACCCGCAGGAAATGTGGAACAGATACAAGCTTAGCAATTATTTTTTCGAAATCACAAGGTTAAAATTCGTTGGAGGCTTGGCCAACTTCGGCTGTTTTCTTCTCCGCGGTGGATTTGAGGATAAAACTTGTTCTCGAAAAGTTTTCATCCATAAGGGTTTCTTTAAACACATTGCAACAAAAAACTGACATGGGTAATACTTTTGGCAGTGCTCACATCATTGTCAAATAAATGGGGAGAAATTGTCATAGAATTTGATCCTGTTTTTATATATACTGTAACAGTGATTTGGGTAGCCATTATAAGCACTTTATAGCCCCTTTGAAATATAGCCTGGATTTCGTTTTACTTTGAAAGGCGGTTAATTTGTTTGTGATATATTTCCTTTATCTGATTTCCAAGGTCAAAGGTTTCTTATATAAGATGTTCCCCTTCTGTGCTTCAGTTATTTACGTAAATACGAACAGTTTTAAGAAGTTATCGTTTTCTGCTTCTAAATTATTAAGTTGATATCCTCGATAATGAAGCGCCAGCAAGCCTGGTTTGTATGAGTTTTTTTAACCCATTTCTTTCCTCCTCACCTCGTATCAAAAAGGAATGTAAAAATCAAATTTTCAATTGATAAGGTGCGTACAGTGTTTTTGCAATGTTACAATACATTACCAATGATATTGTGCTTAAAATTGTTGGTGTTGTTTAGTGATGGGCTCTTGACCAAGTGCAAAACAACACCCAAGTATTGAGACAAAACGAAACATCACCTTCATATGAATATCTTCGTAACTAAAGTGTTTTTTAGGTTTACTATAAACTTGCGAGTGATACAAAGGTATTGGAACGTAAAGTTTACTAAAAAGAGTCAAGCGGATCTTTGTTTGGATTTTTCAAAATGCAAACACAAATCTCTCTCGTTCTTTTTTTCTGCTTTTTTAAAAGGTGATTGTCCTCTTTGGAAACCCATCTTTTTTCGAACATGATAAAACACTGAAACGCTACTTTGTTCAATCACGTTTATAACTTTTTTTCTTCAGTTCTGTGATTTTAAGCCTAGCTTTTTGTGTGATACAGGAAAATTTATAAGCGCATGTTTTTATTACAGAATTCATTTCCATGACCTTTTTGTTCGGGTGAGTTTCCTCGGGGATATATAAATCAAGTCAACAAACCAAAGAGAAAAGTGTAGTCGGTAGGCCTCAGGGGGCTCCGCTGTATTCAACTGAGTAGAAGGGCTTTTTACTAACATATTTGTAAAATATTTTTATACATATACTATTTGAAACGATTTAGGAGTAGTTTATTCGCCGTTAAAAAGAAAAAGGATTTCGGACCTTGATGAAAAGTTAGTAAAAAAAATTGCTTTTTTCCTTTCTGTGTATGGATATTGTTTGATATATATACCAGTGAAATTTTTCGATAATGATTATTGTTACATCTTTGATAATTGCAACATCGTTATCTGGTACCGACGTAAAAGGTCTGGTATGTTGTTTTGTCATTAATCTTCTGCCTTAAAATGTGCTGCCTATGTTTTGAAGTTTGAACTATTTCGACAACCTCTGAGCCAGAACTCTGTGTTTTGTTTCTTCCACGTTTGTTCTATACAGTAGGCAGATAACCAAAGTGGCACTCGTGTGTGTTCGTGAGCGGACGTTTGGCGCTTAGCTTTCGATCTGTCTTAAGATTTCAAACACTTTCAGAGATAGCGACGTGACTTCCCAAAAATCTCGTAACATTGAACAGATCGTTGCGATTTCATCGGCAAACGTTTGTGTTTATCAGATCTTTCTCTTCTTCTCTCTCGCTTAATTTAACAGTCAGAAGTCTTCCTCGGTGTTATTTTGGCAGCAGTCATTACTATAAGACACAGGTTCGATCAGTGAATGATGTAACGAGAGACCTAGAGGCAGTTTGTTTTGGGTTGTTTTCGGAAACATATTCAGTAAGAAAACGTAAGAACGATATGCTCTACATGTTTCAAAGTAATTAAAAGAGACAGCTACAAGTTCGTAAATCATGTTTATCTGTAAAAGTTATTTGTTTCAGTATTTATGCTGCTGTGTTTGTTCTGTTTCACTCTTTTGATAATCCTGTGTTCTTTCTTTTATTGTAAATCTATATTTAACACAAATCTTAACCTTTAAATTTAATAAACGAGCCTTGGTGGCGCAGATTTTTTTTTCGCCGCCAGGATATCGGGCATTCAAGCCACAAATTAAAACTAACGAAGGTGATTTAGCTGAAATTATTGTTATAGAGAAAGGCGCAATGTCTTTGCGGTCATAATTCGGCAATATTAAACTGTTTGACAAGCTAAAACAAACAAGAGTAAAGTAAATTTACATTTTGTTTGCTTCCATAAAACGCCAAACATTTGCTTGAATGCAAACGGTAAACCGAGCTGAAAATTCCTAGATAAGATAAAATCAACCAGATGCAAAAAAGCGGTTTTTAATTCTTAAAAGCGCTTAACAGCAAACAAGATAATAGGCTGCGTGATTTGAAACGACCTCAAAACTAGATCAAGTTGAAGAAAGTCAAAAACCTGTTGGCGAACGATTGCTACTCAACCAAGGTAAGAATTATGTTTTCAGTTTTTCATTTTATAATCTATCCGAAGCATCGGGATATTTTCAAAAGGACTATGTATCTCTTTCTCTTAGTATCTACTAGTTTAATTTAATATTTTGGGGCGTGTTTGATCAGTTTTGATTCACAGTAATTCCGGAGGGTGTAAAGAACACACAGTCGTGTCTGATCCATCTTTCAGTGCTCGTTGACTGTACACGCGCTTTGTGCAAAGTTCACGCATTTTTTGTTTGAGGTGCTTTGATCCTCATTTTTCGCGCTTTTAGCTCAGCTACTTGAAGCACCTGAATCATCTTATGAGTGAACATACTTTAAATTAGCTAACTTTATGAGTAATACGAAGGCAACGCTGCGATGCTTGTTTACAACAGAAGTAAACGTTTTACCTTGTTTATTCCAGGGTATATTCTCATCTTTCTTATAGTTTTTAAGGTATTTAATTCACAAATTTCAGAACCTTGTTTCCTGATATCTGAAATCCGTTCACAGCAGGTCTGTTTTGCGTTCCCATTGAAGATAATTTTTTTTGCGATTTTAAGATTGCGCGTAAAATTGCATTAAAAGATTAATACAACTGGGCAACTTTCGGATCAGTTACTCATTTTCGCATGTTTTTTCTCTTGTATGCGATACCGTATAAATGTTCTTTTGAACGCTTGTTTCTCGCTTTAACAGTCATAAATGTAATTTAACACATATCTTGGAAGAATTAAACACTGAGCATTAGAACATATCAACAGCAAGCGAAGCCAGGTTAAGATTACATTCATCTTGTATACTCGTTATACCAAAAGCGAACACCGACAACATCAACCGTCGGGTGCAATGTTTATAAACTTTAGTCTTAGAAAACGACGAGTATCATTTTTTTTTGCATTTAGTAAGTAATTACACTCACCGTAAAAATTCTATGAAAATATATTCAATTACAAAACTAGTTGAGCTTTGAATGTGTATTTTGGTACTGAATGTTTATCTGAATTTCAAAACTAAATGTTATATGCGATTTTGCTGTAACGATGAAGATATTAACGTTGGTACTTTTTTTACATTTTTGATAAAGTTTCGTTTGTTGAAATCATGCAGATGTGTATTCAGAATTTCTATTGTGTCTGATTTTCCTTTTTCCCGAGAGCCACTTAAACGAATTGTTCTAAAAGCGATATCGCATTTTCTTTTAATTAATGCCAGTTTTAAAGTCAATTGAGTCATGTGCTGGATGTACATACAAACTCAAAGTTAAGAATAAGTAAGGCGGTGTATTTCATTTCCGACAGTTTTGTTTCTTTCTCAAAATTAAGAAAAGATGAAAATCATCAGCCGAACAAAACTTGCTTTGATTGAAATGTACGAGATGTTTCTGATTTGTTGAACATTATGTTAACCCAATTATTCCTGATTACCTTGGTAGTGAAGTTATAAGCAAGAAAGCAAATTCATTTTGTTTGCTCTGCTTCACACATTTATGACACACTCGCTTTATGAAATTTAACTCTCTTTTGTCCTGTTGTTTATGGTGATACATCAAAGAATTCTGAAATCGTTTGTTTTGTGTCAGCATAGTAAACATTGGTAATTATAAGTGCTTTATTTTGTGGATTACGCCATTTTTGAATAACGACTGTAGTCGGCTTGCAGCTGTTGGCGTAAGTTCCATGTTATAACTTTTGTTAACCAATGTACAAATACGACTTTTTGTACTTTTATTTGTACAAGTCGAGAATATATATTTTTCTGATCTGAACCACACTCAAGCTTCACAGACATCTATGAGTGAAAAATAATTGTCCAATCAAAAAAAAGATACTAGAAAAAGCTTCATTACGCTTTTTTGTTATTTATAGGTCGAGATAAATCATTTTAAACGTGTATCCGAGTTAATTAATTTGTGTCTAAACAATTACTGACAACTGCAACTGAACAGCTGATGAATAATCCAAAACATTTTAGTTGGGAATTTAATAATATAAGAAAACAGCTCTTGACACTTCACACTATGTACTTCTCTCATCTTAATTTACATAAATCCAAATTCAACCAGACTTTGAAATTACTTCTCTAAATAAAATTACACAGTTGGAAACTATCTGGATTAATATATTAGGTACTAGCGAACCAGAGGGCCTCAATAGGGTAAATCAAGTGCACACCGGAATCACGTTATATTCTATATAGTATGCAAACCCAATACATTGGGTCTTTTACTAGATCAGTATATTTGCACATGTTGATATTGGTTGCTTTTTTCGCTGCATTCTTATTGTTACACTGAAGAGGACCGATCAGGTCGGAAGGCCCGTGTAGCTTAAAGTGCATATGAAGTGAAAATGTTTATTACTTCAGTGATAGACCTTGCTAAACGAGGAATAATGATGGAAAAAATTTTGCCAAAATCAATCCTGGTTCTCGAGATATCAACTTTTAAAAATTGCATCTGATGACGTCACGAGTGGTTCCGACAAATTTGCATTTTTCTAAAATCTGCTGCCAAGCCGTAACATTTGGTTGGGTTTGAGCCAGACTTGGACTGGTGATCCATCTGCCTCGGATACATCAATAATCTAACTTTAGCTAAAACACACTTAAATGTTATGGATTGGAAGCAGATTTTGAAAAAATGCAAATTTGCCGGAACCACTCAAGACGTCATCAGATGAAAATTTTAAACGTAAATATCTCAAGAACCAGGAAAGATTTTAGCAAAGTTTTTTCACGGTTTTTCCTCATTTAGCAAGGTCTATCCACTGAAGTAATAAAATTTCTCACTTCATATGCACTTTAACTGATATCACAGCTGCATGGCGTGTAATAATTTGTTTACATTGTTATATTATGTGCACGTCCGGCTACGTCTCACCCTATATAGATAACCATTCTTGTTCTATTTTTACGTTATTTCGGTTCAGCTGAACAACTATAGACTCACAAAGTAATTTCAAATTAGTTTACTAATACAGTTGGACCCCGATAATTCGAACTCGGATAGTTCGAAATCCCCATGTAGTTCGAAGTAAAATTCATTCCCCTTGGTATTGACCCAACTTTTCTTAGTCATTACCTCGGACAATTCGAAGTTCCCGCTGATTCGAAGTAATTTTTGTTCCCATGGACTGGATTTTACCCCGATAATTCGAAGTTTGGTTACTGGCTAAATGAAAAAGAACAGACGCTGTCAGAAAATAACAATTATTTGTCAAATTATTACGTTCTAAAACTTTTCGTATTTCGACGCGAAGACATTTCACAGCTCGTTAATCCCTGACGAAAATCCAAAGGCTATGCAGTTCTATACTTCTTTTTTTGTTTTCTTAGAAATGAACTAAAATAAATTTGTTATGTTGATAAAAGTATTTGAAGTACTCCAGAGACGACGGACTGCACACTAATAAGTGAAAATAGAGCAAATAAATCTATTCAATGATTAAAATGGAGTATTTGTTCTTGACCCCTATAATTCGAACCCCCGCATTTCCCTTGAGACTTCGAATTATCGGGGTCCAACTGTACCCTAGAAGTTTCTTAAGGGGGCGTTTCACCTGACGTGTTGGCTGGTAGTAAAGGAGTTGAATGAATTGTTGAATGAGAAGAGTATTATAGAGACTTGCTTCGTCCGCCTTTCCCCAAAACAACTAAATATCAGGGCTCCTTTAGATTCAGCGATATAAAGATTTGGAATATTCTTCCTCTGGACCTAAGGAGAACTCACGATTTAACAAAATCCAAGACTGGCCTAAAAAGTATCTAAAATCTCGATGGTAAATCTATCCTATATCAAAATCATATCTGTATATGTATGTTTTTCTCCATCTATTCTGTGATAATATATTTTTTATTGTAAATATTTTTCTCTTTTTCTGCCTGTAGTTCTGTGAGTTTATTTGAAACTGAGCCCCATTCAAACCAGCTCTGCTGAACCGGGCATTTCTGTCTAAATATCGTTGTAAGTAAAATAAAATAGATTAAGTATTGACTACAATCAACAAAAAGTCCTTTCTGACCAGGACCAAGTTCACCTTTGGTTTGCGGGCGGTTTTGCGTTTGTTTTTTTCTAAATCAAATATATTAATTTCAAAATTAACTTTTAAACACTTTAAATCCCAAAAATTTATATTCATCATAAAAAATACCAATTACAAAACTTGTTAACTCTCCCCAAAGTTTATAAAAAAGAGAAAATATTCAAGTCGCTTCCTTTTTCATTTTCTGTCCGTCGTTTAAACGCTATTGTTTTTCAGCAATTAGATTCTAATACTGGTCACTTTCATCCTAACCAAAGTATCAGGGGGTCCTCAATTCATTTCATATTTAACTAGAAGGTCTAAGAGCGTTCACCGAGCTATTTTTTATTCCAGTAGCCTGGGTTCTAAACTAATTTAACAGATGCAGTAATTGTGAAAGACAAGTGCTTTAGTGGTATACTTGTGTGCTATGTCAGACTAAATATTTTCTTTTTTTAAATAAGCACAGATTAATACCTGTTTACCCTGTCAGATAGCAACACTTCTAATAATCTGCAAACGTGTTTTTTCTTTTACTGGATAATTTTACAATAAATGCAATCAATAAAACAGTCCTTCAAACAAGGCAATAAAGTCGATTCTTTTGAAAGTTTCACGTTGTGATGTCAGACGTCAATGCAACATGGCCGTCCCCATGGATGACCTACTCGTGCTTTCTTTACCCAACTTTGCGGATTATTGATAGATAAATCGTTTTAAAAAGTACATTTTTGGGATCCCAAACTGATGTTTTAAAATCCCTATCAAGCTTATTTTTTTACTTTTTGGATTAAAACTGTTGTCATCTGTGAACTCAAAATTTGAATAACCAAAGACAATTTCCACGTCTAAATATGCTTTTTAATCAAAAAAAGATTGAAATGTAAATTTTGACCAAGCAGGCCGGGGACTGGTAACCTGTGACGTAGCAGCAGTAAGTTATGTGGTTTTTGTTTAAAAAATTCAATTCTGTTATAAAATGTCATAGAAGTTTTAATTCAAACAATTTCAAGGGAATAATTCATTGACTAAAGTTATAGCAATGTGAATGTTGTAGCCAGAATTGAATTTTTTGAGGTAAAAAAGATAGTCTCTGCTTTATGCCTCGTGCTACGTCATATGCCTCCTGCTACGTCACCATTGCACGCTTCAAGTCTAAAAAATGTAACATGAACGGCGAGAAGAGGTTTTATTTTCAAAAATTACTTTTATTAAAGGGTTCTACTTTCCATCTGGAACTTAAAAAAATAAGCTTGATAGGGACTTTAAAACATATGGCAACATAGTTTTGGAGTGTAGGTTACCCTTAAAAAGAGTGATTGATAAAACGAACATAGCAAGAAATGTCCTATCTCCGTTGTTAGGAGCTCACCATTTGCGACATCTATTAACACAATTTGTTTTCTGATTTTGTTTAGTTATGAACGCGAGTGGAGACTACACCAAGAATGACACCGATCTTCAAACATGCAGTTTTCGGGATTATAGCAGAGCGACCAAGGTTACCATGACATTAGCCTACGGAATAATGTTACTGGTCGCTCTGCTGGGGAATATGTTCGTTATACACGTTGCTCGCAAACGGCTAACAATCCATACTCCGTTTAACCTTTTGATTATTAACTTGGCCGTCAGCGATATATTTTATGCCATCGGAGCTTTTAGCACTCAAGTACCGTATATGTTCTTCCGCGTTTCATGGTTTCCCGGTGGATTTGGCATCTTCTTATGTAAACTTAAAGAGTTTGCTTTCATTATCGCGCTAGCAGCCTCGATCTTAACATTGACTTTTATGGCCATAGAAAAGCACCTTGCCATTTTGTATGTAATGAAGACCCCGATGTCCTCAAGGAATGTCTGCAGAGCAATAATGATTCTCTGGCTAGCATCGTTTCTCATCGCTTCGACCGAGCTGGTCAAGCTGACGGTGGAGACGCGACCGAATTCTACCAGTGTTGTGTGTCTCCCAACGTGGACTTCAGATGCGAGAAAATCCTATACAATTGCAAGGATTGAATACACAATTAAATTTTGCCTCCTGTTTCTTTTCCCCCTCGTTATTATGATGGTTTTGTACGGAAGAATTATCCGGTTTCTGTGGCGGCGCAGAATTCCAGGCTATAGAAGCGCGAAGAACGAAAGGAAGATAAAAAAGCAATCTCGCAGAGTGGTGTTAATGTTGGTTTCTATGACTGTGGTGTTTGCAGTCGGGTGGTTTCCGGCGCATGTAAATCATTATTCGATATACTTCACAAAGACAAATTTCTGTCTTCCACCTCTCCTTCCATTATTGCTCTACTGGATTGCGCATGTGAACTGTGCTGTTAACCCTTGCTTGTACTTGATTTTCAATAAAGACTACAAAGACGAGTTCAAGATGATCCTCAATCGACATTCAAAATGCCATAGAGTTTGTACGCGCTGTAGAAGACGCGATGGTGTCGAGGGCAGACACCCCCGTACCATGACAGCAACTGGTGATATGCAAAGGGAATCAATACCGTTGCGAACAAGGTCCACCGTACTTCAGAAGCACTAGTTTCGGAATAAACGACTGTTATTCGATTTTAGTGGAAAATCGATAGCTTTCCGAGCCTACCGTACCATAAAGTACAGCAACTGTACGTTTCACCTTAGTTCCAAGCTTGGGATCTAACAAAACAAAGAAAACCAGGATTTTGCGCGGAATTTTGCCCATATGCTTTAAACACTATGTACAGAAGATAAAGTTTGTAAACACACTCCGTGCGTTTTTAATAGCGATTTAAAATAAGATAAATGTACAAGTCACTTTTTTGCGTTATGGTCAGTCAACAGTGACCATAATGGTGGGTTCTCAAGAAGTTAACTTTCAACCGATAATCAAAAGGAATTGATAATGTGCCGGTATTTGATCATACCTTAGTATTTGGTAAACAACATGCTTATTTTATTGAATATTTCTTTAAACGGTTTGAATAATCTGTCAATATGTTTTAGCCTGTTTTAGGTTGTAGACTTTCTTGTTTAAAGGAAACTCTTTGAGGACATTTTACTCCAGAAACAAGCTGACAACATGTTTCTTCGTCAGGCCCGTAGCCAGGAATTTTGGCGGAATAGTGCGATCGAACCAGAAGAGGGACAAAACGAGCCCCGAAGGCACAAGTTCTCAGGGGGGTCCTGGGACATGCTTCCCTGGGAAATTTAGAAAGCTTAGGTTGTTTTAGACTGAAATGTAAAAGCCTCTGGTCTTCAAAATCAATTTTGAAAAACATAGAGGATGATGTTGCTGTTTCAAGTAGTTGTTCAAAAGTGGACCTTCGCCGGCTGTAAGGGAGTATTACACCGCTATCCTACTCCTTATAACTTAGCTTCAGGTCTCTCAAACCCGTTACTGTTTTGTTTACAAGTGTCTTTAATAATTTCAAGAGATAAAAAAACGTATCTCAAGTTACAAATTGGTTATATAAGAAAAGTTAAGAGCTATAGAACAACTATATGAACATCTATTTGCATTGACTGAGGAGTTTTAAAATATATCTAAAAATAAGTATTTACGTGGGACGATTTGAAGCGCTTTGTTTCCACTCTAGGATGATAAAAGGCAGGTTTTCTTAGCTCGTAATTGACAAGATTTCTTTCTGGTAAAATTCTTCACAAGGGGCTAATTGGTTCTCAATGCCTTTTTAAAAATACAGCAGTCAGATCTTTTAAGCAGCTCATTTCTATTAAATTTTCTCGACATATAACTACGTTCTTAAGATCAGAAGTGGAGGCTCCGTACATCGTTAAACTAACAAAAAAATAAACAAAAAAATTAAACATAACAAAAGAATCAAACAAATAATCTAACTCCTACTGATTGTACCAGTCTTGCCGAAGAGTTTTTATTACGTGCAGGCATTTATTAGCCTTAAAGGGAAACTGAACCCAAAACTCGACCGTTTTTTGAAAAAAGGTGTGGAGATCGTATTTAATTTTTTTTCTCGTGTCGCGCTGTTTTTCCGAGAAATTCTAGTCCGAATTTGCATGTTTTTGGTCGTTTAGGATCATTGAGCGTTTGCCCTTGTCAACTTGTCAGCGGTAAATGAAGGTAAAGTGTGACGTAGGTTATGGGGAAGCGAACGAGCGCTTGGACTGTTTTTGTTGTCATAAGCTCACTTACACAGGCAAGAGTGAAAGTTAGAATTTAAGTTATGTGCTATGTCTCATTTTAACAATGAATCTTTTCAGTTCCAACAAGTTTTTCCCGTCGTATCTGACGTCATAGACTCAATTTTTTTCCGCTGACCCTCAATTTCTGAGCCGCCGGTACAATGCGGCACGTGACTTATTTCTATCTCGAATTTCTCGGAAAGTCAGCGCAACACGTAGAAAAAAATGTTTAAATAATGTTTACACACCTTAAAAATTTTGTTTGACGAAAGTCGATTTTAGGGTTCAGTTCCCCTTTAACAAGCTTTTCACACACGTGACTTGCATATTTACACGTGTTGGAACGCCACACCTTATAGTTTAAGTCCACTACATTGTGGAACAGTATGAACTTCACACAGTTCCTCTACAACGATAAGCTCTTTGCACTAAAATTCTAATTGGTCATGCAACAACGAAAATAAATTTTCAACAAGACGTGACAGAGCAGTAGCAAAAGTATTAGGAAAAATTGGCCCCTTTAGCCAATGTTGACACACGGTCCTCTCTAACCTAGGCTGACACAGGATCCCCTCTAACCCGCACTGACACACAGTCCCCTCTGGCCCAGACTGACACACGGTAACTTTAAACCAGGCTGACACATGCCCCCTTCTAGACAAGGCTGACATTCGGTCCCCTTTAACCTTAGGCTGACACATGGGCCCTCTAGACCAGGCTAACACATGCTACCCTCTAACCCGGGTTGACACATGGTCGCCTACAGACCAGGTTGACACACGGTTCCCTATAGCGAAGGCTGAAATAAGGCACCCTCTAGACCAGGCTGGCACACAGTACCGCCTCTAACCAAGGCTGACACACGGTTCCCTCTAACCAAGGCTGACATACGATCCCCTCTAACCAAGGCTGACACACTGCCCCCTCTAACGAAAGCTGACACACGGTCCTCTCTGCACCCGGCTGAGCACTGTTCCCTCTAGACCAGGATTAAACACGGTCCCCTCTAGACGGTTCCCTCTAACCCAGGCAGACACACAGCCCCCTCTAACAGAAGCTGACACACGGTTCCCTCTTGAGCAGGCTGACACACAGTCGCCTCTAAACCAGGCTGACACACGGTCCCCTCTAGATTAGGAGGAAACATGGTCCCTTCAACCCTGACTGACACACGGTCCCCTCTAAACGAGGCTGACACTCGGTCCCTCTAACCAAGGCTGACACACGGTCCCCTCTAACCAAGGCTGACACACGGACCCCTCTAGACCAAGGCTCCCTCTAAACATATCATAAAATTCAGGTTTTACGCAAACCTCGTAAAGGGCAGGGAACAATTAAAACTAAACCGAACCATACTACTGCTAGAGTGCCTTTGACGAACTACAGGGTAGAGGTACTCGGTGAAGTATATCATTGTTAGCGAGCTGTTTATAAACGCAACAAGAGCGTGTGTTTTCCACTTTGCTCTCCACACTCTGATTACTGCCACGTTCAAGAAATAAACTTGAAGCCAAACGGAGAACGAATTGAAGACCAAATCGATAACAAGCCCAGTTGTTACTCGTTTGAAAAATTCAAAAATCAGTGAGTAATCACTGAACGAGTGGTTGGTATCGCTGTACATGAATTTGTAAATTTGGAAATAGCCCACTGCCATGATAAGAGCCGTAGACTCTCCCAAGATGATCTGAATACTCATATCTGCAACCAGGCGCTGACTATTTGGGGTCCGGAATTTCCCGGTTCTGCACGGCGCATTGCGACATCCACATAAACGCATGCATCGAAAAAGATATTCCCAGGCGTGGTCGCGCATAGTTATGGTAAGCCTCTCAACCAGGTCAATCAGGGCGTGGCCTATGCCCAAGAGGACAAAGAGCACAAAGCTGGTCAGTTCAGCCTGCATTACGCGGAACACAATAGCTGTTGCGCTGTACAGGCAAGAAACAAGAACGTGGGAGGATCCCGGATGCATGACGCCTCTTGTTTTTTGTGCCGATATTCTTGTAATCACCTTTGGTACGGAGATTAATAGAGGAGCAACACCAGCGATTAACACCTGCAAATATAGCGATTATGAATATAATAGTAATAGTAATAATAGTAATATTAGTTATACTAATACTTACTACAACTGTCACTGCTGCTGCTGCTACTACTACTACTACTACTACTACTATATGGTATAGGCGGTAACATTTATGGCTTAATCTAATCATTATACTCAAAAACCACTTGCGCTATCAAAGTAAATAAGTCCAAAACTGATACTTTTTTGTACAAACGGGGTGTCAGA
>JAOBAT010082141.1:0-19213 GCA_026413305.1 Hydrozoanthus tunicans
TAGTAGTAGTAGTAGTAGTAGTAGTAGTAGTAGTAGTAGTAGTAGTAGTAGTAGTAGTAGTAGTAGTAGTAGCAGTAATTACAGTAGTAGTAATATTAGTAGTTGTAATAGTAACAGTAATATTAGCAGTAGCAAACAAATATTGCGTTGCACAAGAATTTTGCCTTGGCATGTCCAAGAATTGTGCCAGATAAGATAAATTAAAGATAGATTGGGTCAGTTAAGGTTTATGCAGATTTCGCGCGATGGCAAGCAGGCGAGGGGGGCTGGAACTAATTCCTAGTATGGATTTTTGTTCTTTGTGGTCAGTAGTTTCCTTGCCAAAAACAAAATTGAAATTTCTTAACTGTTGGTATCTACCAAAATTTGTTTCCCAGAAGAATCGGGAAACGTCCCTTTTATATTCCCTACAGTAAATAACGACCTTCCCTTACAAATAGAGAGCATCAGATACAGTAAAGAGCCATCAAACTGTTTGGCGTAAACTTAGGCGTTTAATCGTTTGATTTTGATCTTAATTGCAGCTGATTGGGGAAAACTGATAAATGATTACTGAGCATTCAAGAAGTTCATATTCTGTTGGATATGCAGACTACAGCTTTTTCGAGGTTCCTGCGTTTACTGAAAGCTTCATTATCCCGGCACCAGTCAAACACACTTAATCCACAAGACAACTAACTACTGAAACAGTGTGTCCGTAACTTCACGCTTTATAGGCTCGGCTTTCCAGAACCGCAGTATCTTAAATAACATGCTTTTACTGGTGGCAGTTTCCACACATAGAACCTGCCACAATTTCGTACTTGAATATCGTTCTGCAGATCAGCTGGACAGCACATTGAAGAGTCAGAAGTGTTTGCTGCCCTAGAAAAGCAACCACGCCCCTTCACTACCCCCTCAAGGACTTCTGGTAGCTTCCCACTGTACCACCCAGATAGACCAGTCCAGCAATGTCCACGAGGAACGCACGTTGTTGCCATAGTGGTACCTGCGTCGCCGTGGAAACGGTACCAACCTTGCTTGTGGTTCGTCAAGAGATCACAGTTTTTACCGCTACCAAAGAAACGACTGCGGTCTGCTTGGTCGTAGAGTTTGTAGATTTTACTGTGGCATTCGTGTTCTGTTATTAATGAAAGCAAGGCTAATTGTAACATGAAATAAAATGAAAGTCATATAAAAATCAACATCTTAAACCTCAGAGCTTTTACAAAATTCTGTATCGAAGCTTTGGCGGCGCAGTGGCCGAGTGGTTAGCATGTTGAACTCGTATTCCTATAGAGTCGCGAGTTCGAGCCCCGGACGGACCACCAGTGTATTGTGTCCTTGAACAAGACACTTTACCTAACTTGTTCCAGTCAAGTCAGCTGTATATAAGTAGAAGCTTCTTCTAAGGGCTAACCTGCGGTGGATTAGTCTTCTTTTCCTTGGGGAGTTTAGTTTACATTAAGAAAACTGGGGTAAAGCAGCCGGCAGCGTAATGGGGCACTTGGCTCGACACAAGACTAAACTCAGTATCGAAACTTTAGCGATATCTTCCTTAGTGAGGATATGGAAAAAAATGTTACTCATATCCCGGATAAAGTTTCGTAATAAATCTACGAGTGGCGCGTGTTCTAAAGTAAGACGCTGATGACTATACAATAGGAAATCCTTTCATTCTAGGGAAGTACTCACCTGCGCCTCCCGTGAGCCTATATACCATATTACGATTCGACTTTCCCATTGTGTCTTTCCAGCAGCCGCTGAGAGTTTCTCCGTGTCTATCATAAAAAGCATGAGCCTGTCCACCACTCCAACACTCGCCCCAGTACTGCAGGCCAAAGTAAACGTACCCAGCTTCCTTTGCAGCCTATGTAACAGAAATTGAATTACAAAATTAGAAACACAAATATTAAGAGGCGTGCGTGCAGAACAAAGCAGTCATTTGTACCGACTCTGTGACAAGACTTGCTAGCCTCAAAACGATATAGGCCTTCTGCACCTACACACATTTTTAAAATTTTTTGGCACTTTCTTTTCATTCCCTTGACATCGAAAACTTAGATAATGTGTCCTTGATATCCAAAACTTGGGCGAAGTCTCTGTGGGATTTGAGGGCGATCAATCAGGTTTGCGGCTTCCCCTATAGAAGGAAATCTTTCGGGAACTTTTGACGTGTTTCAAAAAAAATTAAAAAGAGTAACTTGTTTTTCATAAACAATTTTAACCAAGAACAACGAAGATGTTTGCAAGACACAGTAGTCCGTAACCTTCGAACAAACTTAAGAGAAAAATGTCAGAGTATTTATTCTTGCCAAGAACTTTTTCGACATTTACAAAACAAACTAAGAAGCTCGCTACCTTGGAGATGCTACAAACCTTTGCACAGCGGTAGACAATATCTGATAAAGATGCGTCCATTTTTTTCCAGTTGACTAAGTGACGGAAGTTTGCTATGATGTACGGCATCGCGTGGTCCTTTGATTTGTCGCGGAAACAGCCAACTGGCTCGAAAGAAAGTTCATTTTCGAAAAACGGATGCTTTGCCTTTGGTTTAACTGAAAAACAAAGATGAACTTTCAATGAATGAAGTTTATTCCATTAAATGATAAAAAGAAGCGGCTTGATTGGCTATAGTTCAATAACACCATTTTCTTTGCTAATAAGATATTTAACAGTTATTCCAAGTGCGTACGTTGGATATAAGATGGTAAATACCCAGAGGCGCTTCCATCCTCGGTTTAGAATGACTACTTTACCCGCAGCGGGACCGGAACCATTCTAACCCACTGAAATGAAAATTTATTCTATTTCTATGCTGGTATGACTTTTTTCACCGACCTCACACATAATAAGAAATACTTCAAATTAAGTTCTAATGATAGACTAGAGATTGAGTCGAGCAAAAATAGTGCCCACACGAAATGCCGTAAGCCGAGTTTTGTCACTGAAAAAACCACTCGAATTTTTTACTTTTGCGCAGCCGCGTATTAACAGTGCTGGTTTTTTTAAAATTCTAGTTTCTTCCAAATTATTGCTTAATTCCTAATTCACCCTTTAACTGATCCAATCCATTGACAGAGGCATGTTTGAAGTAGTTGGATTGACATTTTGAAACACTCGATTCCTGTTCGTTCCACGAGACCCTTTTTCTGTTATTTTACCGCTATATTTCTAAGCTTGTTTAATTTATTTTTTCACTTAGCAAACACGTAATAGGGTAGCACTTCAGGTTAAGTTGAAATGATAGACGTGGCTAGAGAGATGGAATCGAGCGAAAACGCTGCTTACACGAAATGCCGTAAGGCAAGTTTTTTTTTTTTTGACTAAAAAAAGACATCTCGAAGTTTTGGCCGTATCTACATTCCCAATTAAGGCTTAATTCTTACTTTACCCTTTTAACTGATTTAGCCAATTGATAGAGGCGCTTAGGGCATGCTTGAAGTAGATGGATTTGATGTCACAAGTCTGTTTTCCTGTCATTTTACCGACCTCGAAAAGATGAAAAGCTCAGCGAACTTTAGCGGGAAAGAAGAACACTCAAACTTTCAAATTTTCAGGGCGGGGATGGAACCGGTACCCCAGGATTGTAAGGCAGAGACAATAATAATAATATAAATAACAATAATAACAATAATAACATTTTTATTTATCCTGCAAAAGATGTATCAGCTTGCAGAAAAAAAAACATGCTGGTGTTATTACATGTGCTGAATTAAATATGACATAATAAGGTATATAATAATATAAAGTAGGAACATATATTATAAAAGTGCTTAAAACAAAAAATAAAAATGCAAGAGTTTACCACTACTCCAATCCCAGGCCCGTAGGCTGGTTGTCAACCGGAGTGTTCGTCAAAGCTACATAGCGGACCTGTATTTACTTTAGTCTCAAACTGCGGTTCTCTACTTGTTTATTTATATCACAATACTTTCTGGTTGGTGCCTAAAGGATCGTGGCTCTGAGGACAAGATTGTCAAAACCATTAAGGACTCACAACTTCTTGTTTTTTTGTTGTTGTTTTTTTAACAATGACTAAAATTTTTGCTTACTTAAAGTGCACTTCATCTATTTCGGATTAATATAAGCGTTCAGCCTGCACTCGGAGCGGGCCTCAACAGTGAGCGGGTGGGGGGGTCGTTCGAATCCCCCGAACCCCCAAGCCTACGGGCCTGAACCCCTCCGCTAAAGACACTCTATAATGAGAAATCCTTTCACCAACGTACTCTCGAAGTCACAACCTACTCACCAATTGTTCCTTCCCTAAGCCAGTACCATATGTAGTTTGGTTCCACGACTCCATGGCTACGACCGCTGATCCACGGGGCAGGATGGTAATATCGGTCGTCAGCTGCAAGGGTGAAATAATTTAATAAGAAGCCGAGTACGAGCCTGAGAACGTCTTCAACCTACCCAGCATGCATCAGAGTACACAGGAGAACTGCGAAAACTCGAAAAAAGCAATTCTTGGGAGTTTCGGTAATGCGGTTTGGAAAAAAAAATCAAGTCATCGTGTTTGTTAACAAATATTAATTAATTTAATTAATTATAACAAAACATTGAGAACAGATTAATCAGTCAGTTTAGAATAATTTAGATAATAAGCTAGCTCTGATTATCTAATAGGTGTGTTTGGAAGTTGTTAACGTATACAAATATCTATTACATACGAAATGAAATGACGCTTATGACAATCTTCAGAAAAACGTTAAACTAAAAATAACTTTTTCACATTAAAGAATAAAGGTACGACTGATAGGAATTGACTGTCGACACATGTCCAGCAATCTCGAACTGAAGTAAAACATGTACGAATTCCTGCGCGGAGGAACTGAGTTTCTATAAAACAAAGGAATACACCGAGCTTTCGCCGAAACGTGTAAAGCTCTCACCTCAATTGGTGTGTTGCGACACGATTTATTATAGTTTTGAATTTTAAAATATTTATCTAATGGATTTCACTTTAGAGACAATACTGATAGCTAACGTCACGATCTTGCGTGAAGACCAAACTGACAGTTTAAGAGTTTCTCACGGGATCAAGTACCGCAACCTTGCTAAGTTGTCAGAAGGTCTCTTTGGTGCTATGACTCGTTGTTTAGAGAGCCTACAATTTAGATTGATCTTGTCTGAATTGTCTGCCCGAAGAAAAATGCAGCCAAGTTCATAAGGTAATATTTAGTCAAAATACCGAGCTCTCACCGGAGTGTACAGTAAAACTGTCTGGTTGACAAATAAAGAGATACCTAAGCGAATGAAAAACGGAGAAGTTAAGATAACTGAGGGTACTAGAGAGAGAACAACAGAGTAATGGACAGAGAACAGTAGAGAACCATGTAGCGCACCTCTGTAAAGAACATTCACCATTAAAAATGGTTCTTTCCTGGCACCTCTGCCAATGTGAGTGGTTACCTAATGGAGTTACAGTGTGATTACAAAAACGTCCTGGTACAGGAGACTAGGGCTGTGCACATGTGCCTACAGTCAATTTTGTCAGCAGTATCTTGAGTGTTAGTTAAGAGTCTGAGAGGACACACTTAAACCGTATATCACATTAGGCTGAACAATGGCCTTTAACAAGTGATCGATTGTTCTGCAGAATTTAGTAACAGAATTTCCTGGTAAGTCTTGGAGCACTTTGGAGGGGATGTTCTTAGCAATTTTCAAGCTTTCTTTCTCTAGGTTATTTGTAACCACTCAAAAAAAAAGAAACAAAGATTAGGACACTTTCGAGCAATTGACATAGCCAGTGGCGTCAATGAGCAATCCATTGTAACTTAATAAACAGAAACTTATTGAGTGCAATATAAAAGTGAGCTCAAAATCTTACACTCAAAATTACCTAAAAACGTTTAAGTGAACACTTATATTGCACCTTTTCCATATTTACACACTCAAAAGTGCTTTGCTATAATTAGTTTACCCCCAGCGGACCGGAATTATATAAAGGCAAAATTGGCAGCCGCTTCAAAGCGGTCCACGTATGCTGTTACTCATTTTACCGACCCCGGAAGGATTGAACTGAGTGGACTATACAGGAAAGAAGGTCACCCAAATATTTGGCCGGGAGTAGCACCGGGCACCTTAGGATTTGGAGGCAAAGATCTTGCGACTGCACCGACCCCTCTGCTATGATTTATTAATTATATTTGATTGCTTGGCTCAGACCTGTTATCGTTCCCCACCAACTACTTGTAGCACTTTTAGACGTCGTGAGCTTCGCCCCTGAAATCCAAGGCATCCGCTTTTCAATGCCTGAGTTGGAGTATTTCCAGTCGTCGAATGTGGTAGTAAGTTTTACATCCGTTTGGTTATTTGTAGTTGCCAAAAAGGTATAAGACTTTGGTGCCAGCCAAATGCCTCCCCAGCGACCTAAGAGCAACAGATTTAAAAGCAGTGTAAACGACAACCAACAAGAAAAAGAACAAATGAATGGCTACACAATTTCGGATTGGAATGTGATGCGCATCAACTTTCTGGGTTTTTGAAACTTCTATTCTTCAACAAAGACGAGAGAACGCCCCCGTACAACTTTTATGTCTCACAAACTATCAAAAACCAATTTTCGATTTTACAGAATGTTACCAAGACATTGCTTTTATTCTTGCATCAGAAAAAGATCTAGTATAATCTGTGTCAAAAATATGTAAAACATGTAATTTATGGTTTTGCTGTAATTTTAGAATTGCTTTGACAATGCTGAAAAGTCATGTCAATAAAGTTTATTGTTGTTGTTGACTCGAAATTTCATACTCTTCAGGAGGCCCAGGTTCGAGTTTTGGAGACGGACCTTCACTCAGGGTCTCGGGGTCCTAAAACTACCGAGGTTTTTAAAAGATGCTGCCCTTGCTCCAACATCTGCTCACGGTTAGACCTTTTATTTCCTTGCATAAGGGTATTACAAAGCGGGCATTTGGCGGCAACGTTAGAAGGATTGTTTTAACAATATTAAAAATATTTAAAAATATGTTATGCTCCCCCAGAGAAGTGAAGTGGCGACCAAAAATTCAATGGAGGGATAAAACGTAGAAAACATGATCCGCTCTCTTACCTCTACTCTGTGCTTCAAGTCGATACTCAAAGTATCTATGAACATTCGCGTGGTTCTTAATGTTGTCCGCGTATGCTAACATTGAATAGTCTCCGAACAGTTGAGGCGAGTACGAGTTGCGCATCCTAACATTTTCAGCGGACCAAGTGTTTGTGTGACTAGTGACGAGCAGTGTCCAACCACCTCCATCACGTGACATGTCACAGTAGGCTTTGATTGGTTTATGGGGCCCAACTGGATAAATTACATACACTCCGTCCGGATACGTTTGATTGGTCTTTTGACCAAAGAGCTGCAGGTTGCGGCAAGAGAACGCTTCTGTTGCCAAAAAAAAAAGGTTGAAACGGCCGTCTCGTAAGTCCAGAAATTGGTTTTTAAAACATATGACAATTACAGTATAGGCCTTTTGGACCCTTTAACAATGTTAAATACAATATTAATTATAACAACGACATCAACGTTATAGGCCAATTAACAAGAGACCCATGCTTATACAAGACTTTAAATAGTTTGGGCAATGTACACAATTTTAAGGGTTAAAAAAAAGTAGTATTCCTTCTTCCATTAAAGTTGATCTTCGTTACTTTGTGCAGCTATTTTCCTTGTCACTAAAGATTTTCGTGAGGAACGACATCGCCTTAAATTTCGTCCTAGCACAGTAGAGAGTCAATCATATTCTAGCTAGAGAAAACAAATAGGGCGTTCATTTGATAAACGCTTTTAACTGATCAAGTAAATGTTCAAGTGTGATAAAAAAAAAAGTTTTAGCATCTGTTTAAAAAGAAATAGCTTACTTGGACAGGCCTTTTTGTTGCAATCTTCCTCAATGATACGATTTCCAACACAGTCCTTGCCACCATGAACAGGAAAAGGATCATCACAGAATCTGTAACGAGCTCTCCTTCCTTTACCACAGGGTCTACTACACGCTGACCAAGATGACCACTGGCTCCATAGTCCATCGTGAGCAACAAAAGCTACGAGTGAAAGCAGAAGCTTATCATAACAGAAACGTGTAGTTTCCTTTTTATTTCACGAAACCACATCAACAAAATAACCAACCAAATAACGAAATAGTCTCGTTGCCCAATATGGAAGTCGAGCAGATTGTCGCTTTTTGTTTGCGTCTGATAACAAAACAAACCTTGAAGCAAAAAAACGTTTTTTGTGGCTCAATCGTTGTTCGAAGCAACAATGAACTAGAGGGAAAAGATTTTCAGTGTCGTGGGCACGAAGAGCAGATGAGCAAATAGGGGGTCGGTCGTTAATTTTTATGCATGGCATAAGGGTGGGCAATCAAAAAAACATGCAAATGTTTCAAGTAAAAATGTTAAGAGCCTCATTCTGATACCAACAAAAATAGTCGATAAATAAACTTTCCTAACTAGCAACTTCTATTTTCACAATCGTATTATCTACAAATCTTCTTTTTATTGTAACCACAACCAGCACTATCATCATTGTAGACAAGCATCAATAAAAATCAAAGATGAATTTTTTATGATTCTATAAAAAATTGTTGATATCACAATTTCTATTGTTGTCATGATTGTCTGTGTTAACATCAATAACATCACCATCATCATAATCTTTCTACGTGAATAAGAAGTAAAACATAATTATGGAGGCGGTTAGGGTTGGGGGTGGGTCAGCAAAAATAATGCTTATATATTTCCCATTGCCCCCCCTCCCCCCTAGCTATAAATAATAACCCGTCCCTAATGAGAAAATGAAAATTGATCAATCAAAGGGAACTACTCAGGATGGAATGCAAAAAATGATAGGCGCTAGTTGGGAGAATTTACTAACAAAACAGGTATTGAAAGGGTGAGTTGTTATAATGACAACTGATTCCATAGGTTGAATGGGAGAGTGATATTCTATGATGATAATGTTGACGATTATAAAATCGAACAATCACATATTTCGAATGGTAGAACACAACACCACCATTGTTGCATTGGTCGAAGATTTCACCAAAGTGTATTTTCTTGAGGAATATAGTTTTTTAAAAAAAACCTCTTGAATGCGTCGGCGAGCGGATATAAACTTTCAGCTTTTCCTATCGTCTCACTGCGACGATAGTCTATTTATCACATAATACTACAAGTATATTTCTTGAGTCATTCATTATCAAACATACAAGCCCAAGCAAAACAGAAACTAGAGCAACAAAATAACTTGCACAGTATAGCCAAGACTCGCCCTGCTCATTGTTTTCTGGATACGTGAATCCCAGCAGTGGATTGTTTCACAACCTCTACAGACAGGCAGCAAACGTATGATAAAATTATTCCTGATCATGATTTTGAATTATATCGAAGGAAGACCTGACTGATCAGGTCTATTAACTTAAATACCAAGTTATGGTGGACATGCTCGTTGGAGTTCTCTATGTGCTTTATATTTACATCTAGCAATGGCATATGGATCATACACAACTTCGTCTTCGTCAGATTCCAGTTCCGTCCAAAATACAAATATCTTGATAACATCTTTTGCTCGGTCTATTTAGAAGATCATTTTGCGAAAGACCTTTGACTGTATAGACCGAGAGAAGCTTCCTTATGCTCTAGGTTTCGTTTCTGTTTCTGTATTAGTGTACAGCAAAAATTAGTTTGATTAAATTTCTGGACCACCCCCTACCCCCATTATGCAAAACAACAGTAATGTTGCTCATGAAATTTGTAAGAATAACGTTTTCACTCAATTCAGCCGGAAAAGGCGGGAAAATGTTGAGCTTACCTTTACTGCACGCTGTCACTGGGTCGTACCCAGGTTCACAGTGACACTTCCCTATGGTCAAACAAACCTGAAAAGGAGTTGCACCGACTTAAAGACTTGTAACAAAATACAACTGAACCACGATAAGCTTGACGCAAGCTTCGACCTTGTTTAACGAGTTACAGCTTTCAAAATGTCTTATTCTTAAGGCTTACGTGTTTATCTGCCTGTTTATTTGGCATTAGTACCTTTTCCTTTTTTAAGTTAAATTTGCTTAGAATTTTTCTAATTTTTTGCGCACTTTACACGAGAGTAAAGAACACTAATTACCTCTATCATTAAATTTGTCCCTAAAGATTATCACATTTTTTGAGAAGGAACACTTATCAAAAACATAATTTGCACACACATTGATTTTCTAATGTTTATTTTTGTCCTTGTTAGAACCAGTTATAATCTTACTCCAGGCAATTTATTAACATCATCGATAACATCAACAGCACCATTCATCACCACAACCACCATAAACAACATCATCACTATCATCATCAAGTTCAACATTGTCACCATCAACAACAATAACAGCAAAAGACCACCAACATCATCACCACCATCTTACTGTTATCTTATCACTGATACTAATGATATCAACGAAATAATTCAATATATGAAATAATAATAATAACAATAATAATAATATCTAGCGAGCTAATCGCCCTTACTTGCAGTCATGGACTGAACTGCGAAGGACGCAGCTCAACGAGGTCGGACCGAAAGCATGTTTAGGCGCATATTGCTGCCGCTATACGGCCCATGCATGACCTCGGAGCACAGCTCCACAGCCAGATATAATTAGCTGGGTATCGATTTTGTTGAGGGAGGGAAACCGGAGAGCCCGGAGAAAAACCCTCGGAGTCAGATTGAGATCGCCAAATCTCAGCCCACATGCGGAAACCAGGACTCGATTCCGGGTCCACAGTGGTGGGAGGCATGAGCGCTAACCGCTCGGCCATCCTGACTCCCCTGCATGAAAATACAAATATTTTTAAGCGCAACCAACCCCTTTCCCAGCACACTCTTTTCCATTTACAGTAGGGCACTTCTTGCTGATGGCATCGATGTGTCGACAATTTTGAGCTACGCACATCTGCAATTAAATAATCACACCGGTGCTCATTCATAACCATTACTATTCTCATCACGACTGTTTTGATCGTTCTAAAATATCCTCTTTCCTGAAGTAAAGAAAAAAAGTAACAAATCTTGAAAATATAACTCAAACATGAACTAAAACAGAGCTCATAATATTTTCAAACCCTGTCGCCACTGCCACACTTCGTCCCATCCTTGACCATTCCCAAACCAACGGCATCGTTAACCTTTAGCTTGGCAGCGCTGGTAAATAAAGAAAAGAGCATTAAACAACAGACTCATTGTCGTTTGACATCACAATAACTTCGAAGGAACAGGATGCGAGGGACACATGACCCGTTGAACTCGTAATAAACCTAAAAGAGTTAAAGTGGTACATAGCGTCTTTCCCGATTAGGGAAATATAGACAACAACAAAAACACGATTATTTTAACTACCAAGTAAACTTTTCTCTGATATAAGATGAAATTAAGCGTATAGATTATGTCTTTTTTCAATAATACTCTCCGTATAAAGCGAATGCTTTGAGAATTTAAGGTTAATGCTACTTTGTTCAAAAATAATACAAAAAATTAACTTGTATGATATGCCTCTAACAAAGTTTGAACGGTTATGAAAACGTAAACATATCAATGAAAGAAACGTTATTTGCAAACTTTTTCAGTGCATATTATACAAGCTCTTCCACACACACACATGTGTTGTAGTCAATACGACTTTGTTTTAACAGAAAGAGCACGGCCCCCTACATGTTTTTACAGCTGGACTTTACGGTCACGTTACATGATCAATGTAATCTGGTTTTTAAAGCGTGTCTTGTTTAAGAGTTGTTAGAAAAAACGCTTTCCCGTCTTTCAAAGTTTTCGAACCTGTTGAAATAAGATAGTTCTCCATCGGACAATCTCGCTTTTTCAGACGAGTTAGACATTCTCAGGGTTCGTACACCTTCAGAACTTAAAAAATCCAGGGTTTTCCAGGACTATGTTTTTATTTTTTCCAGGGCTTTTCCAGGACTTTTTAAACCCAGAATGAAAATATTAACGTTCAAAATCAGTCCTAAACAACGTTTTAGTAATTAGTGTGGTAAAAATTTGCATTTGTTGGACTTAAAATAACAATGACATGCAAAAATTAAGTTTTAAGTCTTAGTTGTTAACTAAGACGAAAAACAATGCATCATTTGGGAAATCTAGTTTTTTAAGAAGTTTCTATGAAATATTCCAGGGCTTAATGAAAATTTTCCAGGGCTTTTCCAGGGGTTTCCAGGGATTTCAAGGGCTTCAAAAATTTTCCAGGGTTTTCCAGGATTTCCAGGACCCGTACGAACCCTGCATTCTTGTACAAATGATTCGTCTGGTCTAAAAATCAAGTGAGAATGTTAGCCCACCTAGTTAACTCCGAAGACGGGTGGACTCGGATGCTCGAGAACACAAAGACAGGATTAAAGAGCAACTAAAAAACTAAAGAACTAAGGTGCAGCTAAAAAATTGAGAATATTACCTGCATTTTGCACCACTCTGAAGAAGCAGCTTTGTGTAATTGTAACCATAGTCCACTGCTGGAGAAGAACGCAAATCGTTGCACTGTAGTTGGCCACACTGCGCATGTCTGGAAAAGAGATTATTTTTAGCTCCTTTTAGCGGCAGTTCAGTTAACTTCCCCCTGAGTTCAAGTTTAAACAATCGTAACGATTTCTTATATATGCATATTATTTTTTTGTTATAATTTCCCTCTGTTTGAAACAAAAACAAAAAGACTTGTGATTCTGAAGTAACTAGGGTTGAGTGACAACTTAACTCAACGAAGTTGATAAAAACAGAGTTTGGTTTGAATACTTGAATGAATGACGCTAGAAAGACGACTACATCAAACAAGAGAGCTCTTAAAGCTTATTTTGAGATAACAAGGATCTGCATTTTTTTACATCGTATAGAGACTAATAAAAGAAAAATGTGGTGAAAAAGGGTGAACTAATATCTATACCCCTGGTTTTGATAAAAGAAGACTGACGCTTTTTCATTCCATTTGAAGCAGTACTGAAAAGTAGCTTGGCTAACTTACTCCTTTTCACATGGCAAAAGGATGCCTGCACTGCAAGTGCCATATCCTTTATATTGTTTGCTTCCGGTATTCAGTTGATCATAACAGTCTTTGACTCCATTTTGTGCAGCTGTAAGAAAACAACAACAGAACTTTTGGCACGCAAAGCTGCATTAACATGTAGAAATGAATTTGTGTATAGTCTTGTGGTTTAATATCATCTTCAGAAACAAAAAGGGATGCAGAAAATCGTGAATATTCGCTTCTTCTTTACCCTAATAATAAATTGATTTGCTAGCTAAGTCTTGACTTCAATGAAAATAGTGATATTGGATGCCCGTACTACTGTAAACTCTCAAAAAAACGTCATTCTCTCTCAAGCCTCCCGTCTAGAGCTTCAAGTTTTAAACGGGAACTGAACTCTCTAAAATCAACATTTTTTAAATGAAATCCTTCAAGGTGTTGAGAACATATCTATTTTTTTTTCTTGTTTTGCGCTGATTTTCCGAAAAATTCTAGTTTGTTTGTGCGTATTTCGGGTCGTTTAGGGTCGTTGAGCGTGGGCGCTTGTGGGGAGCGAGCGCATGAACTGTTTTTGTTGTCACAAGCTCGCTTACACAGTCAACAGTAAAAGTGACAACTTACGTTGTGTGCGATATCTCGCTCCAATGATGATTTTTTCAGTCCGAGCCAATTCTTACCCATATCTGACGTCAATAGCCTCACTCTCTCCGCTTAACCCCTATTTCTTAGCCACCGGCACAATGCGGCAAGTAACGTGTTTTAAACTCAAATTTCTCGGAAACTCAGCGCGATACGAGGACTTTTATTTAATATCGTTTTCACACTTAGTTAAGGATTTTGTTTGATAAAAGTTGGTTTCAGGGTTCAGTTTCCCTTTAAATAAGCCCTCCCCCCTCTCTAATAGGCAACCCAAAATAAAGGCGAAGGAACTAAAACATATGGCGTGTTTCGTCAAAAACATAATTTGCCTGTGGTTTTATCTGCTTCATATTTTGAAAAGTGCAGGTTATAACGCAAGAGGAACATAGTTACTAGTTGCTACTAGATCTGTTTGGTATCCTGACTTATTGTTGTGTTTCTGCTTTTACTATTAACAATTTTCAAATAAGCCCCCCCCCCCATCCCGTGTGGAAGGCCTCAAATTAATTAAGGTCCCCGGGGGTTCACTGAGCGTTTACGGAAACTACTTGAGCATCTATATACAAGAAAACTAACAGCAGTTTTTATTGCTAGCGGTGGAACAGCTTAGCTATCGCAATACGTACTTGCTCCCCATAAATCTCGGCATTGTGTGTCGTACGTTTCCGTGCATTTTCCTTGGTAACAATAGGACTGCAAAACAACGAGTGTTACTGAGTTTCTACAACTTAGTTTAAACTTTAGAAGATATTTTCCGTGTTTCCATACTGTTAGAGAACACGAGATGAAAGCAAGTGATTCAAAATATTTTCCGAGTCTTCTCCGAGCAGTCCCAAGTGTTTCCAACAAAGTATTGAAGCACGAAAAATACCTTCAAAAGCTTTCATATAACGATAAAAAAATCTTGAGACGTCATTCATGATTTCTATCAAGATTTAAACCATAGTCCTCGGCCAATCAAAGCGCGTGTTTTACTGAATTTAGTTTATAGGCTCGTCAAAAAAGATGATAAACAAGATTCTAGGACATCAAGCGTATTAAAGAAGATAATTCTAAAGCATCAATCTCAAACCGAACTGATTGCTGATTTTTTAAGGTATTTGTGCTTTGATTCCTTCAGCAGAAAAAACCTTTATATAGGACAAAAATAAGAAAAAACAAAAATTTTAAGGAAAAGAACTTCTATACACTAAGAAAATGTTTGCGTACTATTTGGAAGATTTACAAGTAATGTGGTTTTAACAACAGAAAAAAACGAAAAAGCTAGGAGGTTCTTCTTATGACTTTAAACTAAGAACTCTACTACAGGAAAGCGACTTTACTTCTTTCAATAAAATAGTTAACTAGATGTTCAGAACTAAATTCATGACGGGCCTAGTATCGAAGTTTCAAAATTAGAAGAAAAACGCCATTTTATTACAAAGACATGTGTTAAACAAACGAATGGTCAGAAACATTTGTTTTTTACAATTGTACGCGTAAAATGCATCATATTGACCAGACCGCAAAGGATGATGGCCGTATATTCTACCAAAGTACCTCGTGGACCTAACACCAATAAAAGAAGATCAATGTTTATTAAAACTAAGTTTAAGTGTATCAACCCTTCAAATGCCAGATTTGATATTTACAGATTCTCTCTATGCGTCTTTGTCGGAAGTATTAGACTGTATACACTAGGAATTATGGGTAAACGGACAGACCGCCACACTTTTCACGGCAGCCAATTAAAAACTCATCGTCTTTAATTTTAAGCACTGAAAAAAAAATTTTTTTCAAAAGCACACGGATGGGATCTAAGATTTCGAAACTTTGGATCGGTCTTTTTAAGGTGCGCAAAGCATCATGGCAAAACCTACAGCTGCCACCTTTTTAAGTTTGTCGGATTTCATTTTGGCTTCTAGTTGTTAATCACTACAGTAGTACTGAGTTCATTAATTACTAACGTTAGAATTTTTGGAGTTATTAGTCTCAGTGAGTGGTGTCCACCGCTGACCATCAACACTGTGGTAAAGATGATAGCCGGTCACCCAGTCGTTGCGTGTAGTGCGACCTTGGGTTGCAACGGATGATATACTTTCGACCTGTAAGGAAAAGAGTTCATCATTTGCACATTTTGGGAAACCTGAATACTTATCAAACTTATCAAACAATTCATTACTTTATGGATTATCAAAAAACCAGTTACTATGAAAGCTCTAACAAGCCCCCAATTTAGAGCTTTTAAAAACAAGCCCCCCTCTCTACTAAACCCCCCCCCCCTCCATAATAAACTCCCCTTTCTAATAAGGCCCCCTCTCTAATAAGTCCCCCAATTAGAACTTCAACTTTTAAATAAGCATCCTTCCTTCTAAGTCCTCCACTTTCTCTCTCATAAGGCACCTCCCTAATAACCTCCCCTTTCTAATAAGCCCCTCTCCCTAACGAGGCCCCCTCTCTAATAAGCCCCCCGTTTAGAGCTTAAACTTTTAAATAAACCCCGACGACAACAACAACAATAATCCTTTTTTCCCCTTGATTTATACAGTATATAATAGTAATTAATTACTCACAGTAAAAGAATAAAGGGGACTGGCTGCCTGAAATAACAATAGCTAATAGGAACAGGCAGCCAGAAGTGCAAATTTAAATATTAATTATTAGGTCGGACAGCCACAACAGCGACACACAAGGCTCAATAAGAACAAACACATACACACATAAAGTGAGCAGAAAATTTCAAACACTACATGTAACTTATATAACTAGTTAACTACCTGTAACCTACATAACTAGATACAAATACAAGTGTTTGAAAGTAGTATTTACTATTCCAATAAACTATCAGTTAGAGAAGCCCAGATTCCAAATGGCAAATCTAAAATTTATCCACAAACTGTTTTTTTTAATTGTCTTTTAAATTTTGCCAATGAGGATACCTTTATATCCATATTGAAGGTCCTTTAAATCGTATGCTGAACTTACCATAATTACATAGTTTGTAGTACGATTGCTTTGCTGCAAGTCTAGTATTGTAATTATGTACACTAGTTATCCTAGTGAAATATGAATGGAAAGTAGCAGGAAGAAGTTGATTGCGGAATTTGTACATGAATATAGCAATATGAAGTGTGATGAGGTTAAAGAACTTAATTATCTTGAGAGATTTAAACAAAGGGCTAGAATAGTAATCAGACTGTGAAAATGTGATAATGCGCATCGATTTCTTTTGTAATATAAATATTGGCTTGAGAGTTGATTCATATGTGCTTCCCCGTATAACTATACCATAGATGAGAAATGGATAGATAAGAGCAAAGTACAACTTCAGTAAGATACCTTGATCGACAAAATGACTAAGCTTACACAGATTGCCTATATTTCTTCTAATTTTCTTAGTTATGAATTCTATTTGATTTTTCCAATTTAGATGAGCGTCAATCCATACACCAAGATATTTGATAGAGTATTCTCTTTTTAATTCACTGTTACATAGGAAAAGATTAAAGTTAGAATCATTCAACTTTCTTTGCGGCGGATGTTCAATGTTCAAGGAAAGTTCATTAGCACAGAGCCAAGTATGAATGTTAACCAGTTCAGTGTTTATTTTGTTCTGGAGAGCAAAAAGACTACTGTGCTCATAAAATAAATTTGAGTGATCAGCAAATAAGTGAAAATCAAATATATCTGATTAGCTATGGAAATCATTAATATATATCAAAAATAGCAATGGGCCAAACACCGACCCTTGGGGGATTCCACATGATAGGGTACATTTATCTGATTTTTCATTATTTACTGTGACGACTTGTTGACGATTGTTGAGATAGGACTTAAACCAGTCATTAGCGCAGCCCCTAATACCATAATTGTGCAGTTTCTTTAATAAGATCGCATGGTCTACTGTATCAAAAGCTTTACTAAAGTCAACAAAAATACCACATGAATAATTGCGATTCTCAATAGCTTTTTGGATTTTGTCTACTATGGATAAAATGGCATGATCAGTGCTATGTTTGGATCTAAATCCAAATTGCTTTTCATATAATATATTCTGCTTTTCCAAACACCTGATTAATCTGTTATACATGAGATACTCAAGGAGTTTATTGAAGACTGAAAGTAATGAAATAGGCCGATGATTTGATAACAGAGTTAGAGATCCCTTTTTGAATACAGGTATAACATTGGCTAATTTAAAGCTGTAGGTACTATGCCAACAGCAAAAGAAGAATTAAAGAGAGAATTTCGAGTGGTTTTGATAGAACTGACTTTAGTTATTTAAGAACATCAGTAGATATACTAAAGGGTCCCACAGCCTTTCCGGATTTTAGTTTAGAAATTTCATCTTCAATCTCCCTACTGGTGGTAGGAAAAACAGAAAAATTATTAACAACTTGGTCTGGCAAGTAATCCATGGGATTTTTTGTAGTACTTGGAATCAAATTTGCCAGATTACTTCCTACATTTGAAAAATAGTTATTAAAGGCCTTTGCCACTTCAGCTCGATTGGCAGTCTCTCTCTCACCAATCTTCAATTTGATATGTCTTACACTAGTCTGTGGTTTGAAATGAACAATTTGTTTAATTCCTTTCCATAATTTTTTGCTGTCACTGATGTTTTCAAGGAAGTATTTGTTGTAATACTCTTTCTTCGATACTCTCAAGAGATTATTTAATTTATTCCTATACATCTTAAATTTTACATGGGAGTATATTAATCTAGTCTTAATAAAGTTTTTGTATAGTTTATGTTTGGTATATGCAGATTTTCTTAGAGCAGGGGTAATCCAAGGCTTTGAAATTAGTTTACGTTCTCTTTTCGATAATTGCTTGATGGGAATATGTTTATCAATGATTGCAGATATTTTTTCATAAAAATTGCTAAACATGGTAGATGGATCAACATTGTCTGACAATTCAGTTCCCCAGTCAATTGATTGGAATTCATTTATCAGGTCCTGTTGATTAAAACATGAATAGTCTCTTTTATATAACTTAATATTATTCGGCAGAGTGGAAAATTTATCAAATATTAGGAAGTTTGGTAGGTGATTTGTAATATCGTATATTATATTGCCACTTATTGTAAAATGCCCTAGAGAGTTAAAGAATATGTTATCAATTAAAGTAGCGCTTATAAAGAAGGGGCCCCTATCTAATTACCCTTCTTTATAAGCGCTCCTCTCTAATAAGCCCCCATTTAGAGCTTCAACTTTCGAATAAGCGCCCCTCTCTAATAAGCCCCCTTCCCCCTCTCTCTAATAAGCCCCCTTTCTAAAAAGCCCTCCTTCCTTGTAAGCGCCCCTCTCTAATAAGCCCTCATTTAGAGCTTTAACTTTCGAATAAGCCCCCCTCTCTAATAAGCCCCCTTCCCTTTCTCTCTAATAAGCCCCCTTTCTAAAAAGCCCTCCTTCCTTGCAAGCGCCCCTCTCTAATAAGCCCCCGTTTAGAGTATCTACTTTCAAATAATCCCCCCACTCTAACAAGATCCCTCCTGCCAATCCCAACATATGGGCGGAGGAGCCAAAACATAAGAGGTATTTGTGACGATATGCTAATACTATGCTAGTATAAACCCACACATGCATAACCACAGGAACTGATGAGCTTCCTATAGC
>JAOBAT010082152.1:0-19211 GCA_026413305.1 Hydrozoanthus tunicans
TAAAACTTTATCCCGTTCTTTTGTTCAAGCCTCCCGGCTGTATAGTTTTAAGTTTCTTTTGCCAGAAGACTTCGCGCTCTCTTAATGTATATATATGTATTATAAGAAGAAGAAGGTTGTCTAACACAACCGAAATATAGGTGTTTTGAAAAAATCATTGTGTTTTTATTCCTTATTTCCTATATATATATATACGCGTTTTTCTTATAAGTACTGGCTTTATTAGGACTTCCAGCTGGCTTCTCTATTACTAGTACTATTGAGTCCACAATCTAAGACCAATTTATTCCTGTGATAAGGCAACTTCATAAGGATTATATCTAATATTTGAATAAGAATCGTGAGTAAAAGCGGTAACAGTACGGTAACAGTACGCGCTCACTTTCCATGAAATACTCGATCTCTATTCATCGTGGCTATACAAACGTCTGGTTGAACCAATAAACAAACACGTATTTCTAAGCGCCTTTTATTGTTCCCAGCAACTAATCCAACACAGTTTAGAATTATCAGGATATATAAAGAGCAATTTCAAAAATTGTGCCTGAAGTCGCCAAAAAGTAGGTCTAGCGAACGTCCCTCAGAAAATGAAAGTCTCAGCAAATTACGGCTATAACTATATCCCGTCTTGTTTTTGTCATGTCAGATGTCTCTAGGTTCGACTCTAGGTCCCGTATTCTTAATTTGTTATTTCTCCGTTTCGCAATCTCGGATTTTCTCATAAAGTGGCTCGCATTCGCCGCACTTCCGCCTCCGGCAGAGCGCGAAATCTCTATTTGACTTGAATTTTGTCTTTTGTCTCAGTATTTCAAGTTTCAATCGTTCTCGGATTTTTCGTATCGTCAAGTCTCAGTTTCAGATTGTTCGTTGCTTTCTAAAGTTCCGGGTTCCGATTTTCAAAAGGTCGTCTCGGCATGTCGGACAGTCTCAATACAATTTGCTACTCCTACAAGTTTAAGAACAGTCAAGTTACGCAGTCTTATGCAAAAACTTGCCTTTTTAAATCGATAACTCACTAGAATTTGGTAGAAGAGTTAACACGGAGTTAAAAAAATTTTGACGCCATTAGTATGTAAGATTTGAAGTCATATAGCATGTAACCGTGAATAAATTGGACTGACTGATACATTGTGCGACCTTGGCCGAACTTGTGAAAATTAGTGAACCTTGGATACAACTGTTGGGCCTTGGCTTTGAATTCTTCGTTCCTTGATACTTGTTAAAACATTTTGCAATACTAATCGGGAATTTGGACTGTTTCTTATGTTTTGATGAATTTTAACGCTCTGCTGTTAAAGTCAAAATCGTTGAAATTTATTTGTTTTCCGTTTCAGCTTTCTGTATGGCCTTTCCGCTAAACGGATAAAAATTTTCATGAGTGTGACAAAAGGAAAACTAAAATAAACTGACTACTTCAACAATCGTGATTGTTAACGATGAACTATTGAAAACATGTCCTTATATCAACCTCTCTGCGGCTTTCCCAAGAGCTTTAATTCACATAACTTTTGACGAAGACTAAAACTTTGCATGTATTATCTTTACAAAATTTTATTTAACAAAGCGCGAAAACCTTTTAAGTTTTCCTGTTGTTTTGATATTGATACATTTCTGACAGTGATAAGGACCACATTCTTTTAAAGTTACAACATAAACTATTAAAATAAAGTTCAAATTTTGAACATGAACGTCAAAAAAAAATGTTTTTTTACATTCTCGTTCTTGCTGATATTAGCAATTCTTTTTTGAAAACCGTGTGAAGCCATGGTTGCACTTTGTCGAAACTTAAACTTTCTACAATGGTTTCAAAATTTGTCTTCACTTCCAACATGCACTGCGGTAATTATTTCATAAAAGTATAATTTAGCCTCTGGGGTTACTTCCTGTTTGATCGTTAAAAGGAACAAACAGAAAACATAACTGAAACTAAACAATTACAAAGTTCGCTTCTTCTAGTAAGCTGGCCAGTGTTTTGAGTGAAGCAAGTCAACCGATCGACAAGTTTAGGTACTAGACTAAGATATAGTTAAAAAAAATGTTAAACCTTTCAACTATCAGTATCATATCTTCCTTCAAGGTCAGTGGAAGAATGTAATCAGTTTGAAGTTCATTTGGATTAACACTAGTTTTAGCCTGAATTGCAGTTAGAAATTAGCGAGAAAAACCTCCATGCACGTTAAACCGAAAGTCACTCATTTTTTGTTTCCGTGCTGGCTCTTTATCAATTCTGTCTCACTTCAAGTGCTCGTAGACTTGATTAATATCTGGAAATACGATAACTCTTTGTCGCTTGTCAACACAACAAGTTTTCATTAAGTTGGCAGTGAAAATTGTGAACGATTAGCTTTGTATTTTACCGTCGATTAGGATTCGGAACTCAGACAAAGTAATCCATATAGGTTTTTTTCCGTCAAACAGTCTTCACATAAGGAAAATTTCAACAGCTAACAAGTAAAAAAATTCAACAGCTTAGGAAAATTATTTCACGAACGACTACCAACTACAAAAGATGCTTTCTACTGAACTTTTGAGAAATTAATTGCAGAAAACTCGCGATCGTGTTGCGGAGTCAAAAGCTACTCTGGGCTCTTAGGTGAACAGAACATTGAAGGAAACATCGAGTTTATCAGCAACTCGGGACTATTCATTAAAAGAGTTGTAAACGAAAACAGATTTATTAAATAAATTTATTACCCTCCTAAAGTAGTTGGTCTTTGGTAGACCCATGCCCAAAGAAATATTCGAGGTTTTTTAAACATTAAGGCACAAAAGTGGAACAAATAGCTAGATTCCAATCAATTATGTAATGGCGAGGAATCAAAATAGGCGATAGAAATGTTTCAACCGCGATTTAACATGAATGAAATATTTGCCAAACTGTTTGTTCATAATATCATAGTCAGAACACAAAAGGTGTGAATAAATCAAAACCACTAGAATAATTAATCACTCATGACTTTTGAAAAGTGCCCAAATCGAGTGTGTTTATAGTTCTGTTGGTATAAATAAGAGTTTTCCTAGCCAAATTATACAGAAGCGTCATTAGAAAGCAGCATCAGCAACTAAGTTTCTTTTTTACAATGAATGAAGATTTCAAAGGGACTCGTTCGATCGCGACGGAATTAATAAGAAGTGTATTGACACTTTCCATGCTCGAGTGAAATCAAACATTGAGCAATAGTGGATACGCTCAACTAATAAACGAAAGCCAAGGCGAGCTTCACGGAACGGTTTAAGCTGTACAGAGTAAAAATTAAAGGACACCTTCGTTGTATTACACATATTGTAATCTTTTTGGTGCACACATAAGATAGCATTTTAATATTATGAGTAGGTTAGCTTCTGCTTACCTCCTATCACACAGTTGAAGAACGCGACGCTAATAGACGCGGCCAAGAGTAGATATGAACCCTTCATGTTGGCCATCGGTTTTTCATTAACGGTGAATCTGATGCGTTGAAGCTGAAAACAGCTTTTACTTTGTCACAGTGACATAAATTTAAACGACGCCTCCTCGGTGAAGCAACTACGAAGGCGAAGTGAGTTTTTTTGGTGGCTTCCGGTCGACTGGTTGACGTGACATCAAATTAAACAATAACGTGACGTCATGAACCACCCTATGAGGGAATGTTCGTTTCTGTGAGTTTTGCAATACCAGTATTGTTTATTTGGGGATTTTTTGCGACTTAGAAGAAAATAGATTTGAAAGTTGGAAACCTCTATGTAAATTACACCCTCAAAGCAACCTAGCTTCTTCCGGATCGGAATAAGATTTTATCAAAATGTTTGATCCAATTTCTTTTAAACATTCAACTCCATGACAATACAGACAATACACTACAGTCGCCCTTTTACTCCCAATTACAACATATTTTGGAATTGCCACATATATTTGACCCAAATGCCTCGCTTTACACTTTGGCTTTACTTTTAAAGGTTGTGCATGTCACGCATAGATGAAGCTAGTGCTGTTCAGTCTTACATTCCCATCAGTGACAATCATAACCATGAAAACAAGATTAAATTAGTCTTACAGTAAAATGAGGCATTTGGGGAAAATATATTAACTCGAGTTAGTACCACAAGGTTAAGACTTTCTTTAGAAGTGACGGAAGTCTTTGATCAGCGGTGTTTATCAATATATATATAATGAAACATGTATATCATTTCGTCTGCTCACAATTCTCAAAACAAGTATGAAGTGGGCCGAATATTGCTAGCTGTGATGCGTTTTAAATGAACGTAAAAATCGGTAGAGCAGAGTTAACATGCAAAAGTCTCATGAAAAGCTGAGTTGAAACGTTCTTGTTAAACATAAAGTTTAATGTTTCATTCCCCGTCAGCGAAACAACCTGAACCATCGAAGTAAGTCGGCAGTATGAATATATGTCGTGAAGCGAGAGGTTGCTCCATCAAATTCTTTCACCCAAAAAGAAAATAAGAGTAACCTGAACAGGCGACAAAAAAAAACAAAGATCACACACGAAGACCAAATGCAATTATTTCCTCAAATCCCTCAAAACCAACCACGTCCTTCAACACAGCAAACAGGCAAGAAAATCAACCTTAAAATGCTGCTTACAGAAATATAGAAAATACGGCAAAAAATATCAGTAAATGCCTTGATTAAGTAAAAGCCGATGGCAAGGCAGTTGTGTTGACCAAATTTTGAATTGGCCTAAAATTAGAGTCCAGTTTTCAAACTGACCCCGGCCTACCGTGGAGGTTAAGAAACCTTAATACACTCACAGTAGGAAACTTACTCTTGTATTGATAAACACCGCTAAATGCTTAGCTGGGATTAAACCTAGATTTAATTGTCACACAGCTTCACGTTTTGGCATTTCCTATCCCAGCTTACACGCAAAAGCCACATAATCTTTTAAATTTTTTTTTTCAAAAAAACTACATTAGCCAATTAAAAAGACACAAACGGTGGTACTAACAAGCTATACTAAACAATTGTACCGGCAGCATGCAGTAATACTCAGCAATACAATTGTACTCTAATGGACTAGCAATTCTGTATTTCCGCCGCCACTAATTTCAACACTGGCCGCCTCGAGGCTACGTTTAGTTCCAAGCTTGTTTCAGACTCGTTATTTAAGTGTTTCCTGCGGTGGGGCTTGTCTCATAAGACTGTTAAAAGTGAAAAGCCTGAACTACTTAATAGTTACTGATAAACAACAGACTGAACAAAAGCGAAGAGCAATTTTCATTTATAGTTATACTAAATTATTTGACTGCAGTGAAAATAACATTAAAGTCCTAAAATAACAACATAACTTGATAATAACAACATTATCAAATGGTATTAGTGTTGAAAACAAAAATTATAGTAGTGAATAAAATTAGTGACAACAATTTATAACAGTATCGATTATTACAAAGACAAAACGTTGACAATGGCGACGTCTATAACACGAAGAATATCAGCTGACGAAAATGGCTAGCAAAAAGGTTATTACTCATAAGTGAGTTTTACTTCCATTATCGGGCATTAGCTCATCGGTATGGCACGATAATTTCCTCCCTGAATTCACAAGCTGATGTAAGCGGGTTCTTTGATATTTTAAGTCATTCGCTGTGTTTTTCAACGAGACTCTGTAAAACGATTGTAAAATGACAGATTATCAAATAAAAGATTTCGAGTACTAGAGACATAACTTTTGAATTGAAGTGGAGAACAATGTTCTAAGTATATAACCCGTTTGTTTATTTCAGCTAGTGAAGTACATATTATTTTAGTTGCTATTCCGTTCGTAGTTGTAGCTGTTGTAGTAAACCCGATAGCTAGCTTCTCATCAGATAGTGCTTATTTTCATTCTGTAGGAATGGTAGTTATACATTTCATTTTTCAATGATATAATAAAGGATTTTGAAATAAAAAAAAAAAATCTTCGAGTTTGATTGGATGAAGAGAATGCAATACACTGGGAAAACACGCGACCTGAACTCTAGCTGAAGGCCTTCTTAAAAACCTTATTGTATGATTTTCAGCACAGCAAGACCGATTTACATGTGTCTTAAGTTTTGTTTTTTCTGTGTTCATTTTTCGTAGTTAACCTTTGAATATATAGTCTTGAAAGTTCACGGAAAGACGTAATCAAACGAAAACCGTGGCATGTGGGCATGACTGTGAAATACTACTGTGCTATTTCATAGCAACTTTTCTCAAATTATTCACTGAAACGAAGAAAGAAACTTATTTTTAGTTAAAATGCTTAATTCAGTTCTTGACAATAAAACGCTGTCAGTAAAAGCAAACTTGCGAAGTAACGGATTCTATCTGTCAAAGGCAGTTTCAACAGAGCTATTAAAAGATGCTCAGGTTATGTAAGTATTAGTCAAGGGCGAAAGAGCTGAAGCGAATATAATGAGACTCTAAACAGTTCTTCAGCATATGCAATATTGCCAACATTCCTGGGTCTTTAATCACATGCACAGTGGTTTCTAGCTGGTTTTTGAAAAACACATATAGAGAATTACAAAATGTTAACAAGCAACAACTGAAGTATTCAATTACTCAATAAAGCCTTGAAAAATGGTCACTCAGTTCAAATGATTCTGAGGAGAATGTTGCTATGCTTATTCTTGTCTTCGTGAAGTATTGTTGGTAAAAGCGTAAACAAGCGAAATTTAGCCTTAAAAGTTAAAGTACCACAAGTTCACACTCCTTGTTGGAAAGTACCAAGCAAACAATCAAGTTTTGGGAAATTTGTTGAAAAACTAGGCTTGCATTCAGTTTGCCTTTCAAGACGAGAAATATCATGAATATTCAGGTCAGAAGGTCGCCAACTGACTTCAAAAGGTGGACCAAACACGATCGCGAAGAACAATACAATCAGACAACGTCGTAAACTTGTTAGAAGTAATGTTTTGAATAACAACATAAATAGTTTCGTTTCTTTAATAGAAGCAAAACAAATGGTCTTTTTGTATGTCTTAAGGAATTGGGGCTTTTTCAATCGAGTCTTGAATATTTTCTATTTTCCAAAGCAACCAATATCCGTTTGATTTTTCGCTGGCTCTAATTGGCTTGGAAATGTGACTCGTGATAACCAAGTCAATCATTGATTTGAGGTGGTAGTCAAAATGGCGTCGCGCGTGAGTGCTAAAAATAGAAAGAAAAAAGGTTTTAGTTGTGTTGTTTAATTGAAACAAAATGCTTTTTTATCCCAATGTTTTGATAAATACCAAAACAACCACTCTGAACGGCATACGGTCTAAAGTCCTTATCAAAAGTATGTGTTCAAAGTTCTAACAATTTTTAAATAATCAAATCGGATAGCAAAAACAGAGCCTTCTCCTAAATCTTGGAGACCAAGATTGAAGGTCCGGCCAAGAATCGAACTCAAACCTGCTTTATGTCTGTTTAGGTCTGAGATGAATCTTGTCAACTTGATCAGGCAGGCAGCGGGATATATAACACCCCCCCCCCCCCCTCCACCCTTCGCCTCCTCTCTAATATGCCCTTGTCTTGAAGGTCAAAAAACAAATAAGCGGTTACGGTATTGCTATTTTGGTTTACTGAAAGAAAACTTTGCATGCGAAAATTAGTCAAACTGTTTTTAAAAATGAACATCCGTTAGTGCTAATTCCGCCTCAGTAACTAACAAACTTGACATTCTGTTTGACCAAAAAACTTGAACAACAGAACTCTAGAGCTCTTTTAGCTAAACACCTGGTCAATCCCCTGGTTTTAACACAAGAGCCCAATGTCGTTGAGGTTAATGATGACCAACCCCCTCCCAATCCCGATTCCCTGGTTTGGTTCAAAAGATCTAAATGTATCCAGCTGGTGATCAAGAGTGTGTTCCAACATAATTTACTTCTGAATACAATAATACAATATTGCACCCAGGTCACGAGCCTGTTTTGAGTTTAACAAATTATTACCACCAATATAATATCACCCGATCGGAGAAGGAGCTGAAATAAATCTATTGCATAATTTTGAAACTAAGGCGAAGTCAACACCCCCGCGGAAACTAGTTAACTCGGTCAGATTGATTTCCGCATGAAAAGTTGGTCAAAATTGTTCTGAGTAGAGCACGCGCAACACAAAAACTTAAAAAGTATGGTTTAAAGTTTGTTTTGGTTGAAAGAAAGTTTTGTAAGTCGGAAACTTTCGATGACTATCTACTAACGATTCGCTCATAGAAATAACTGCTATACTCGGCCCATTCCAACAATAACAACGTTAACGAATTTCAGGATAAACATGTTGACGGAAGTAAAAAAAAACTTGAATTGGTGCCAGTTCAATCCCCTGAAAGTAAAAGATTAAAATAAAAAAAACAGAGATATTTTGTACACAGCGATCAATATACTGTCACCCATTTCTTGTAAACTCTTTTTCTTCTCGGTTAAAAACGAATCGCAGCCAAGCTGATGTGAAATAACAAGATTTTGCCTGCATGGCTAAATGTAGGAAAGACGAGACCAAACTTTTTGCTAACATAATCAGGCATGCATGGCTAAATCAAAATAACACCCGTGCATACGAACCGACATTTTTTTCTGTCAGGCTGTTTTATATAATTTTGCAGGTTCTCATATAACTGAGGTTTTAAAAATGGGGAAGCCCTAAAATGGTTTCTTTCAACGGCTTAAACAGAGCTGTTCGTTACGAAATTTTGTTCAGTGAAATATATTGACTCGTTTTTTCATCAAATAGCTATTATTCCCAATCATATGACCTCTAAACACAACTCAACTTCTCGTCTTCAGAATCTAGAGAATAAGTCGAAGATATCTTCTGGATGCTCGCGGAGTAGCACGTCAGGGAAATGGAAATCTCGTAGTTTTGAATCTAGTGGATGAGCAATGATAACATTGGATGAAATGACTTGCTATCGTTATAATTTTTCCCCACGGCCACGACCATTCTGATGCTCACGATCATGGCACATTCTCCACTCGTGCCAGTAATTGATACAGAATTACAATTTGCAATTGATGCTGCAGAAACATTAATAGCAGTTCAGAATCACAAGAAGCAACAAAAAGCGGTTTAGAAAATGTTATTTTATGTTCTTTAACTGTTAAAATAGATGTTTTACAGAAGAACGTTTACCATCAGCCCAGACTTTTCTATGAAAACTCCTAGAAATACCAAGTTGCCGATTTTACTCCTAAAATGCACGGAAGGCACCCCTATATCTCATGCAAACAGGGGGAATACCCCCGGGGGATTTACATCTCGCTGTTATCGAATTTGTTCTGTTCTTGATCATCATTCAAGAGCTGGTCCTCCTTCTGCATGTCGGTCATCTTCATGAAGACTCCTGGGTCAAAAGAACGAGGGATAGACTGCGCATGCCTCTGTCGATACGCAACGAAGATGATAACTGCCACCAGAGCCACAATCACAAGAACAAGCGGTATCAAGATTGACAGCTTCAGCCCCGCCCCCTCACGACCGGAGGTGCTGGCTGCAGCGTTCGCAACATCAGTGTGGGGTGCTACAATAACGAGAACCGGAGTTAGGTTTCCAAACAGATTTCTCCTGTCACGTATCTCAATAAATCATATATAAACTGTAAAACATTACCTTCCTTATGAAGGACGTTGCTAATTAATCTAAGAGTGTTCATCAAATGGGACACCGGGAGGAATAAACTGGCACTCGGACAGAAGAGTCCCCACTTCCTCTTTTCAGTTTAGATCGAGATCTCCTATTTTCATGGAAGGAGATCAAATTCTTGGTAGTCTAAGGGCGTCTAGTCTAGTTCCAAGGGCGTTTAAAGCTAGAGCTACACAGATTAACCGGAACAGAGTTTAAACTACGCTAAGTTGGAAACCACCTCAACTCCAATGTTAACTGTTGATGATCTAGAATCCAGCTAGAATTTTCTCTGGACGATGCGTGGACGTTTACTTCCAATTTATCTACCTTGTGCTTGTCTACCAGCTCATTAACAATGTGGTTACTGAAGTTTCAAGAGACCTACAGTTATAGGTCAGCCATGGAAGTTAAGGCTTTGGGTACAAGGACCTTATATGTTTTTTTTTTTCGGTGTTGACGAGCTCCAGTCGATATCTAAGCCAGTTTAACTGCGGCTTTAATGTAAAACCCGTCTTCACAGCAACTGTAGCATGTATTGCCCCCTTTTTTTTTGGGGGGGGGGGGGTGTTTCCAAGGACGGCGCTTATTTGCTTTTAGGTCTATTTTAGGAGGGCGCTTACTCGAAAAGGGTGCTATTTAATTCGAATAAGTACGCTGTTCCATAAGCTGGAAACAGTTTCGATCAGTACTTACTTGTGACCAATTTGGTTAAAGAAAGAGTAAATGATTGGGTAGCGTTGCCAGCGACATTGGACACGTGACATGAATAATGTCCGAAGTCTTTTGGTAGCCTCGGTTTCACGACCATTACATTGTTGTACACTTTGAGGTCAGCGGTGTTTTTGACAGCCTTTCCGTCTTTATACCACAAATACTGAACAGGAAGAGTGTTTGATACTAAACAAACCAGAGTTGCCGGGACACCATAACGTGTAGTTACTCTTGTTCTTACACTCTTAAGGCTTGGCTCATCTAGAAAAAATGAGATTAAATTAAGATAAATCATAGCTAAGACAAACATGTAGTGTGAGTCTCGTGCGCTACTCCAAGAACACGCTACGGCTGCAAAATCGTATTGAGATTCCTACATTTATTAACTTTAACTCTGTTCCGTGATGCTGACTTTCGTTTCAGCTAACATGCCAACCCGGCTAAATCTTTTCCCTTTTCTTATCGCTTAATGGAGGGTGGCAGCTTAGTGGAGGGTGGCAGCTTAGTGGAGGGTGGCAGCTTAGTGGAGGGTGGCCGCTTAGTGGAGGGTGGCTGTTTAGTGGAAGGTGGCCGCTTAGCGGAGGGTGGCTGTTTAGTGGAGGGTGGCCGTTTAACCCTATCTTACCCAGGGGGTACCCATGTGGTTTTTCTTTTGTATCTTTAAAATAGTTTATTCTTAGGAGCTGAAATCTTCGTTCGCTGCCATGGTAACAGCAGACTCAGATCCTACTTTTTACTGTTTTTGTTAAAAAAACTTTTAATAAGTTTCTACTAAGTTGGTGAAACTGAAATGCAGATCTTCTGATGTATGCAGGTTAATTCTACAGATTACTTTAAAATGCAACATTATTGCATTCTGGGAAATCTTGCCAATAAAGGCTGTCAGTTTGCTGTTATTTCTTTCCAATTTCCAAAAATAAGTTCTTTGATATTTTACAATATTATGCGATACAGATTTGCATTTTTTCCTTTTTTTCCGTTTTGTAGACGAAAATTTTCTTTGAAACATTGCGACCAGTTCAAATTTTGTTGAAGTTTCGCTAGTAAAACAATTCAAATTGTGACGTCATCATTACGTCATGTGCAACTACAAGTACACGTGTTTATGCTGCTGAAGGTTGTAATTGGTAGTTTATAATATTAAAGTCGTTTTAAACTTTTCTCTGGAAAAGTAAGGATTAAGTCTAAAGGCGTAAAATTTGAGAGATTAAAATAGAAAAAAATGGCGTTATTATGACGTCATAACCAGTTAAGAACTTTAACTACTATAACAAAGTAGAGCTTGTCACAGCCAAAAATTGTGCCAAGATTGGTTAGCTAAGGGTGAGGTATGAGGGGAAACAGGGGGGGGGGGTGGGAGGCTCAATGCCCTCCCTCCCCCTCCCCCGGTTCTGCAACGCCAAAAAAGCCCGGGCAGAGTTAAAAAGGTCGGACTGTAGTAAAAGTAGTTAAAAACTTACCGAACACTCTCACTTTAAAGGTTGCTGCAACCCTCCCCGCAGTGTTTCGTGCTTCACACTTGTACAGGCCCGAATCTTTCTTTTCTGTTTGTTGTATAACAAGAATACTTTTGTTTATCTGGAATCGTATTTTCCTCGTTTGATGGAGAGGAATACCATCTTTACTCCAATCTATTACTGGGTCAGGTTTGCCTATGGCATCGCAGTGAAGAATTGTCGGCTTAACGCGAGCAACATCCATGGAACTTGAGGAAGTTGTCTTGAAAGACGGTTTTGCTGTCAAAACAAAATGATCGATAATATGCATTGTTTTGGTAAGTCTTGAAAAGGACAAAAAAGTATAAAGATGGTGCGTTTCAATTTTTGAAAATTTGAGCTGTTACTGTGTTTCTAAACTGTGGAATTAATCGTTCGCCTTCTTGTACTAAACCTGTATATTAAAGTGATGTAAGAAATGTTCACACGTTCCTCAGCAGTTGTGTCAAATATTTCCCGCTTCCCACTTCAGTAGAGTTCAGAGCAACGAGATACAGAGGTTTATGTTTGAGAATAGTGTTGTGTTAAAGGGGGACTAGAAGTCACAACCTTTTAAAAGTTTGTCTCAAATATTCCATAACGCCCGACTCAAACGATTTCTTTTAGCTCGTTTTGCTTTACCATTTAGAATTTCAGCATTGTTTCAAGGCCAGGGCTGGATTGTTCGAAGTAAGTTTAACCCAGGGTTAAGTTAAAAATCAAGAAAAAGTTATAGTTTTTATTAGATTAAAATTGTTTAGGTTTTTCTTGGAAAAAACTGTCAAATCAAAAATTATTGCTCAATATTTTCTCTATAACATTAAAAATAAAAGCGTAGATTAGGGAAGAAGTCAAAATAATGGTGTTTTTAGCGAACCAAATTTTCTCGGGGGAGGTGGTGGGTGGCGGCACATACCCCCTACCCCACCCCTCCCCACTTTTTCAGAGCTCAGTTTCTCAAAACTTGCTGTAGGGGTAATGATTTTTATTCTATTATGGACTCCCTTCTCCACAAAGAAGGCGTTGGTGCAAGCACTTTATCAATATCTATTTTATTGATATTTGCTCCTGAAATTCAGCATTTTTGAAAAAAGGTGGTGGGTGGCGGCACATAATATCCACCCCCTAAATTGGGTTCCTAGGAAGTACCGTTGTTTCGAACTTTTCCCTTAAGAGTTTTAACTCTGAGTTTATAGTGCTAATCGGCCTTCGAACAACTGGTTCCTGGTAACTATTCCAATTTATCCATTTTTACTTGATCCTATTGAAATAGGTTCAAAACATCATGTCTTTATCGCATGTTTTTATAACAAAATTAGAAAAAGGAATTGGTGATTAAGTGAGTGAGTGGTTTGTAAAATGTGCCAACTGAAGAAACCATTCCCAACATCTCTTTCTGTGTGAGGTAATAAAAGGAAGCTGCGAAATGACTTGGAGGATGTAAATCACACCGTTTCTGTTTAGCAATTTCTTAAAGCCATAAATGTTTGTTGCATTGGAAGTAAATAAAATCACAGTGGACGAAAAACGGGATTCGCATTGCATCTGCAAGAGCAAATCAGATGTAAATATTGTGTAAACCATTTTCACCATCTTTGACCAGTACAGTTTTACACCAGATGCAATGCAAATCCATTTTATTGTCCATTGCCGGAAACAGCGGAATTACTTACTGTTGACTGACACCAAAGCATCAGCAGTTGCTTTGCCTAAACCATTGCTAGCTTCACAGGTGTACATTCCCTCCTGAGAAATTCGAATGTTATTGATTACCAGGTCTCCATTTGAAAGACGTCTTCCGTCTGTTCTTCCATTCAATTTCCACTGAAAGGAAGTGATTGAAATAGCATTTGCAGCACAATGGAGCGTGACGTCACTTCCTTGTAGGACAGTTTTGTTTAACGGTTTGCGAGAAAGTTCTGGTGCAGCTGTAAGAGAGAAAAACATAATAACAATTCTTTTCGTCAGGCTTTGGAGATCTGGAGCAACTATTATTAATCCTTAGCTTTCGTAAAAGTAACCGTAAACTTTATTATTAATAAATATGATGAACTTGAATTTTTTCTATTAACTTGAATTATGGTTTGAGCAATGGTTTTCGTCTGATAAAGCATTTGCTGAGGAAATTTGAAGTGTACATTTTTGCAAATTGATTTGAAGTATCAAAACTCATCTTGAAGAGTAAGATTGATATCTAGAATCTTTGTTTGCGTGGGACCACTAGACGTTTGTAACTCAAAACCTCAACTGCTAATTTGTGATTTTGTATAATCACGTTTTGCACTTCTTACTGGAGATAAGTCAAGATAATCTTCTGCTTTTTAGTCGTGCGTGAATTTTCTGAAAAAAGCTAACTCATTTGAGGTTTCAATTTTATTCTTCCAGATTTCTTTGTATTTGTTAGTAAGTGTTGAGATAAGTTAGTGATATATTATTCAGTTAAATGTTTAGGCGACATATTTTCAAGAGTTCGAGCAATAAGTAGCCATATGAATTCGTATTCTTTTTACTCAGTTCATGAGAGATGTGTAAAATTGTTTAACTAGAGTGTCTTCATAACTGAAGAAGAAAGTATTGATTCACAAGTTGAAAGCTCAGAAAAATTCTGAGTCACTGACGGGAATCGATTCTTGTTCAGCTATAAATTAAAATTAAAGAGTACAATTAGAGTGTCTTCATCTTTGGAACTTAGGTATACATTTACACATACTTGTTTGATTATAACAATTTGGAGTGGCGTTCGTCCCAGTAGGTGTTTGATCCCACTTTTCGAAATCAAACTTCGTAAACATCATACTATAGTAGTAATAAGAATAGTAGTAGTAGTAGAAGTAGTAGTAGTAGTAGTAGTAGTAGTAGTAGTAGTAGTAGTAGTAGTAGTAGTAGTAGCAGTAGTAATAGTAATAGTAGTAGTAGTAGTAGTAGTAATATAATTAATAGCAGCAGCAGCAGCAGCAGCAGCAGCAGTAGTAGTAGTAGTAGTAGTAGAAGTAGTAGTAGTAGTAGTGGTGGTAATAGTAGTAGTAATAGAAGTAGTTGTAGTTGTACTAGTAGTAGCAGTAGAAGTAGTAGTAGTAGTAGTAGTAATAGTAGTATGTTTCAAGACTCTTTGTCCTTACCCTGAATAATTACTTCTCCTTCCTTCCTGCTTGTGCCCTCTGAGTTCTTGTATACACACGCGTAATTTCCACCATCGTCGATTTTCGTGTCCGAAATCTGTAAAACCGACTGTGTAACGACCTCTCCGCTTTGCGACACATTAAATCTTCCACCACTCTTAAGTTGCTTCCCGTCTTTATACCATGTCACAACTGCCTTAGGTTTGGCCCGTGCCTCACACTGCAATCTAAAGACTTTGTTCTTGATGGCTATTTGCTGGCTGGAAATTCCTTGAGGAGTAGTTGGAGCGACTGCAAGATGATTTAACTAGTAATTGGAAGCATCCTTTAAATGAATCCTTGACTATATTACTGTATTAAAATTAATTTAATTGCATATCTCGAAAGCCAAGTATTTTCCACAGTTTGAATTTCCTGCACGCCACCATTCTGAAATGTGTCGTGTTCTTGGTTCTCTTTCACTTCTGTTGTTACCATCAAGAGTAGAGAGACTGACACGTCAAATTGCAAAAAGGCGGGAAGTGTAAACTGTGGGGATATTCAAAAGAAATTGTTTGGCGTATGATACATGCGCATATTATCAAACTTATGACAGTATTACAGTCAAAAGTCACTTTCTGGCGACATTTAGTGTTGCTTTTGCTGATATAAGGATCCATATAGAAGTTGAAGAAGTAACATTGAATTTATGATTTGATAGGAAAACGCAAAAACATCCTCAAACTAAAGCTGCAATTGCGCATGGTCAGGAGGGAAGGTTTTGTGCTTTCCTTCAAAAGTCTTTCTCTTCAAACCTCCTTCTTGACCTTTCATAGTGCCCCAAAACTTAACTATAGTCCTCCCCTTTGAATTGCTGATATAACAAAAACTCCATTTGAGAATACCAAGAACGTGCACAGCGGATGATCCTTTCAACTCTTAGCTACTTTATATAACTTTAATTATAATAAACTGAAACAAATATATCGAATACCACGCAATTTTTACTCCTTTATTGACTATCTAACAACATTGTAAACCAGGAAGGATAGTCTTTTAACGATTGTTAAGGAATTAAAACTTTTTGGCGCGATGCTTTTTGTCGGTGATCCTAAGAGAACAGTAGCAAAATGCTTTGAAAAACCTCACTTACTGCTACTTGCTGTACAAAAAAAAACAATGTCATCATAATCACGAAAAAATTACTCATTTTTGGCCACTTCATCAAGAAACTTGTTTAAATATCAGTAAATATGAAGTATATCTTAACTGTACGAATCATATAGTTCTGTTAACAGCAACATTATAAAGCAATCATAAATAAAGCTGTGAGTAGCTTGTTTGATTTTTCAACAAAATCTTTTGCTTCTCAAAAAAATTGTCAAACATTTTGTGTTTTTATAGTTTAAGTTTCCTGTAGATAACTCACAAAAAACTAATTTTTGTGGCTAAAGGCCTTCTGGGAAGGCTTTCGCCACTATGTCATGGCGCAGTGAGTGAAAGCGTAACCACTTCGTGTAGCATTCGTGTATTTACGATCATTTCCGAATGGAATACGAGGACACAACGAACCCAGCTTAACCATGTGGTTTCTCTTCGCTCGCGAACGAACAACTGACTTCGAAGGTGAGTTTTGCCTTTTTACTATGTATTTAAACTCTTTTGTGTCAAGAACTAGGCACATCTTTCAATGCATTTGTCAAGTTTGTGTTTCTAAGGAATTTTGTAGATTTTGGGGCGCTTTATGTGGTTTGTTTGGCAGTAAATGCTCGTTTGCATCACCAAGTTTATTCCACAACAGATGTCCTGTCCGCATGGCGCTCTTTGATTCCTTCAGGGGAACAAATAAACCCAGCAATGGGGCAAAAAAAACTCCTCCGGGAGGCAAATAAATCCAGTAAAGGGACAAAACAACCTAGAAATGGGGCAAATGAAAATAAGCTTCAACAGCATATACGGGAAACCAAATATCACAGCAATGTGACTGAACATGTGCGTCAACACACTGAAAATGGCGATAATTCAGAAGACCATTTGCGTAAACGAAGCTTGTGTATTGCCCCCAAAAACACGTCAAGTAAACCACAGTTTGAAGCTTTGCGATTATTTCTGAAAATCTAGTTCTAATAATTTCTGTAGACGTAGGCATCCATGGTATAAATCACTATAAGTAAAAAGCCATAAAATAAACACATTATTATCCCCGCTTCTTCAGTCTGCATTTAAAAATATCAGACAAATATCAGACTTCAATCTAACAATTTTAGTACAACAAATGCATCTGTGAGAAATATGCCTAGCTTTGACTGCAACCCAAGTTCGCCAAATGTATGGAAAATCATAGACATTCTCGGTCGTGTTCAAAACAAGTTTGTCACAAATCTAGAGACAGAGAACCATCTCGAATATCAGTAAGAAAAGCTATCAAATTGCTGAGGTGTAGAAAATTAAGAAAAAGGCGAAAGAACATGCTTAAAAGGGGCACACCTGTTTCTTCGGTTTTATACAGTGTTGCTACAAATGATAAACAATGGAGACTGAAATATATTAGCAGTAATGATAGCTTTTATAGGTATCATAAGTAACTTTCTTTTTCTGACCTCGACCTGTGGACTCAGTCTTCATATTTAACACCTCGGTCACGGTATTTTACTATACGGACCTCCCAGGTGGCAAGCAACTTAGATTGTGGTCTGTTTCCTCTACTGAGGGCAAATAACATATATAACATAACATATATTGTGGTCTGTCTCTTCTACTGAGGGCATTGCTTATCGGCTACCAGGCGGCCTTAATATGTGAGCTGCTCAAGCGGACTTTCTAAGACCCTCAACTGTCTGACCCTGTATATATTTGCAAAACAGGTTCTAAAAAGCCTCGTCGAGAGAACTTGTATATATATATATGTATGTATGTACACATATTAATTTTTTTTTCTTTTCATTTATGTGGATATGAACGCTTCCCATATCTTATTTTCAGATGAAGTTGAAGCCTATATTCACAACCTCACTGGCGTTAAAACTGCCAAGAAATCAGGAACATGCTATTTCAACTGCCAGCTCCAAATGTCAGATAAAAAACTAGTTAGAGCAGTGTGCTTTTCACCAAAAAAAGAGGGTCGATATCCAACAAGCATTCAAGATGAAGTCACCAATCAAGATTTAGAGGCATCAAACGATCTCTTAACAAGAGTTTTTCTGGTACAGATGACGAACAAATCGAAACTACAAAAGCAGCTAAGATAACACCAACCACAGCTTCATTTGAGTATGATGAGTCTCTTGGTTCTTATCTCTATTCCATCACTGAATGTCTAAATGCAAACATCTATGAAACTGCGGATGTTAAAGTCAAATTATTGACAAAATCAAAAAACAAACAGCCAGTTATACGTAATGAAAGAAAGTTGTACAAAGCAGACCTGATGATAGCTGATCAAACTAACTCAGTAAAACTTGTAGTATGGGAAGAGTTGGTTGAAAGATTAAAGGCAGGTGATAGTTACCATTTGAAGAATCTCACTGGACGCATATTTGGAGACGAAAAATATCTTACTACAAATGAAAACACAGCGTTGGAAACCATTGAACAAATACAGGATGTTGATCTCAGTCATGATAATATTCAAGACAACATCAACACGGCCACATGCATTGCTGTAGTAATAGCGTCCAAGAAAAATTCATGTTTCGTATGTAATTATACTATAGAAGAACTTCCTGAAAAGGGGGAAACCTATGTCTGTGCCAACTGCCACAACACTTTACTGAAAACAACAAAGAAGATCAAACTGGTGTGTACGTTGACAATGCAAATGCAAGATAAACTAACTACATTCACTTGCTTCAACGATGTCGTAAAAAGCTTCCTTGCAACCATCGATAAAGGTGATCAAGATGTTTCGGAAATAAGCCCTGAAGTTCTAAATGGTCTTTTCCTAAACAGTGGAAAAATAAACTTCATCTGTGACACAGCCACAAAAGTTATTGATCAATTTCTTTTGTAATATAAAACTTGAACCATGACAGTAACTCTGAAAAATCTTGACAACTTCAGTTATGAATTGACTGATGTGTACCCCAGTTGATATGTATGCACAGCAGCACTGAGTTGCAAAATTTGTTTCTTCAAGTTAAGGTGTTTATATTTTAAATGATATATACCGGTGTATGAGAACTTGCTAAATGTTAACTGTTATCATTTGTCATTGATGAATTTTTAATATATTTATCGTTGCAGTTGTTCATGGGCAAAGATGTAAAATGTACTATAACGATTTACATGTGCCCCAGTTTATATTATGTTTTGTTAAGATGTTTATGTTTTTAAATGATCCTGATCCACTGATTTTTG
>JAOBAT010082163.1:0-19210 GCA_026413305.1 Hydrozoanthus tunicans
ATCATACAGACACAGACATACACAGTATCAGATCATACAGACACAGACATACACAGTATCAGATCATACAGACACAGACGTACACAGTATCAGATCATACACAAAAAAAATTTAATCACAAAGCTACTAAAACTTGTGTTCAGGCTATAAAATTTTTGCCTCCAGCAAGCAGCTGGCAAAGAGAAATCAATAACATACTGTATCAGAATTACCAATTACTTCTTACCATCATTGGTTAGGTACCAGTAGTAATATTTCCATGAGAACTGTTCTGTGACATATCCCCTGGATTTCAAGGACTGCAAGTGTACAGTGAGAACAATGTAAGAATACACAAACATTGACTATCAAGTAACATTCTATTTCAGTTAAAGTGGATAGATTTTTTCTATCTATTGGTGGAACACTCAATTGTTCTTGCCACCGAGGTCTAAAAACAGTGATGTGACTGATGCAGGGTTCGTACACCTTCAGAACTTAAAAAATCTAGGGGTTTCCAGGGCTTTTCCAGGACTTTTTAAACCCAGAATAAAAATATCAAAGTTCAAAATCACCTGTTTAAACAATGTTTTAGTAATTAATGTCATGAAAATTTGTATTTAATGGGCTTAATATAACAATGACATGCCAAAATTTAGTAATTATTAGTCTTAATTGTTACTTGAAGCCAAATACAATATATTATTTGGGAAATCTAGGTTTTTTTTAAGAAGATTCTATGAAATTTTCCAGGGCTTAAAGAAAAATTTCCAAGGCTTTTCCAGGGGTTTTTAAGTATTTGCATGGCTTCAAAAGTTTTTCAGGGTTTTCAAGAATTTCCAGGGCCTGTAAGAACCTTGCTGTCGAGAGGGAGAGGGGGAGGGGATGGCCAAGTTCTTATCCTGTTTGGCACGCATAATGCCGAAACAACACCCAGAATTTAATCAAAAAAAATCTTGAATATTAAATTGCAATTAATCAATGGAGAAAATTTAAGTTGAAAACAAACCAGATCAATACCCACAGGCAGATTGGTTGCATTTCTTATTTCTTGGCCCAAACACCAGGAGGGTGGCATTACTATGCACTAGCAAAAAACCTATGGAGACTGGAGGTTTCACTTAAGGGAAGAAGTCAAAATAATGGCATTTTTAAGGAACCCAATTTTGTCGAGGGAGGTGGTGGGTGGCAGCACATACCCCCTACCCCACCCCTCCCCACTTTTTTAAAATTCAATTTCTCAAAACCTGATTGAGGGGTATTGGTTTTTTATTGTATTATGGATTCCTCTCTCCACAAAGAAGGCATTGGTGCAAGCACTTTATCAATATACATTTTATTGAACATGATATTTGCTCCAGAAATTCAGCAATTTTGAAAAAGGTGGTAGGTGGCAGCACATAATACCCCACCCCCTAAATTGGGTTCCTAGGAAGTACCGTTGTTTTGACTTTTTCCCTAAAGGCAAGCAATAACAGCAAATGTTTCCAGGACTCTTTTGACATTAAACAAATATTCTACACAGCTTTACAAGCTTTTGCCATAACAACTTTAGGGTTGGAAGTAAGACAAATTTTATATCTAAATAATGTCAAAATGGGTGCATGTTTGTTTGAATTTGTCTGATTTCAACTAATTGGTAACCCTTTGACAAAAAATGAAAGCACAGCCATACATATGGCATGTCACTCAGTTATTAAAGATTGTGTAAATGGAGTAAAAGTTTGCCAACAGTGACAACTATTTTAGCTACCTCTAAAATATTTTAGCCATACCCTAAAAATATTAACTGGAATAAAGATTTTGAGTGTTTTACCTGAAGTGCTTTGATGACCTGAAGGTTTGGCACAGTCTCCAATTCAGGGTGCTTGGGTGCATTGAAGTTTTTATGAGCTACCATAACACCCTCCTTGAAGAGGTTTTCATAAATGGAAACTCTGTTCTTCTTTGGAATGAGCATGCTAAAACACATTCGATTACAAGAGTTTTACTCACACAAACAAACACAAAAGCATTAACAGTAGGGCATTAACAAAAATACATTTTGGAAGTTCGTCAGAACTTTCCTATAAGAATCACCCTTTACTATTAAACTACATATATATTGTAAAATAATAAATTTCTGTATTTGAAAAAAAAATGCAAACATTTTTTTTACTGGATTATAAATTAAAGAGAACCTCACCTGTACATAACATATTTAGTCTCAAATAATACTTTTGTCCTAAGAGTGCCCAAAGATGATTTTGTAAATTCTCCCAAATTAAGTTCATACTATTCCTATTTGGTTTGGGAGAATTTCTTAATTTATCTCCAAGAGTTTTTGGTGGATGATCAAATTTCATATTCTTAGCACTAACCAGCTCATTTTCTTTTGTTTACTGTAAGGAGAATTTAGATGTTGACAAATGCCGAAGGGCTGAAAAGGTTAAGTCTGAGTTCATATAGGTAGCACAAATTTTAGAATTCAATACACACATCTACTTAAATATCCAAGGAATTTAGTTTGGTCAATTCACGTTTTGATTTCTAAATTGTTAATTTTGGTTGTTCTATTTTATTCTAAGCTAGCTAAAAAACAAAATAAATGAAACATTCGCTGAGCACAGCTCCTTCTTCAGCAAATTACAGGCTGATCTAATTTCTAAATGGGATGTGTTTCGGTTGCAGGCCAGTTTCCGCCTCTTGATGAATACAAATGCAAGGTGCAGGAAGGGTCACAGCACTGCAATCAAAACACATCAAATCTCATACTCTTTTGCCATGCTAGATTGAATATTCCGAGTTGCAGCATGACAACAGTGCAGACTGTTAATATCCTTGCACAGCTCAATAAACGATTAACAGAAGAGTAATAGTTATTAACAAAAAGCAATACCAATCCCTTCAAAGGGCTTCATTAAGACGATATAAACCAAAGATTTTATAAAGCATAGCCAGGAAAGCATCTGTAGCCGAACTATATCAAACAAAATGGCTGTTAAAGGCTTGATTGCATTAGCCTTATAATCTGCATAATATAAATTTTAGTTAACATCCAGTTGCTTAATCATAGAATTTCAAAACGTCAGAAAAACATTCAAGGACAAATGCTCACAAAAACTATGGTCGTAGCATACAACGTAGTTTTCGGTGAATTTGTAACCAGGAGTTTGAAGGAAAAAGTAGGTGATTATGATAACCATTAAACATGGGAAAAATTCAGTTTCTTTCCAGCCATAATCATAACCTTTCACGTAGCAGTTTCAAACCAAAAAAACTGGATGACTTCGCATGTGTGAAATTTGTTCTGATTTGCTAAATAACACAACCGTTTTGTGGAAAAATAAAAATGAAAGGACCATTTTCGATATTTTTACTTCATGAAATTTTATTCAGAGCATTATTTTGGAAGAGGATGCTTGAGTAAAAACCTAGATGAAATTTGTTTCTTCACTTACATTTGAATTATAAGATGGCCACCACTGGAAAGAGAACGATTCACGCATGCGCGAAGTTTTTTGCGTGCTGACTTAGTAGCCACGCGACTCGACCAACAAAATGGAAGTATGAGCAGCTACTGTGCATTTTCACGTTGTAAAAAATAATTACAACTTGAATTGACCCGAAACGAAGCATAGCTTATTGCAGCAAACTTTATGGTGAAATTGTACATTTCAGTTTTATCAAAAGCTCTTTTTACCAGTCAACAAATAGTTTGTCAAAACTTAGACATTTTACAAAGTCAAGTGTCAACTTTTTGATGTCCGACTGTTCACAGCTGGCTCTAACGGTCGATAGCATTGGCCCAGCTAAAGAACTAAACTTATTAACAGCTTCAACAAGTTCAACAAGCGTTGGAACCAGCGACAGCGAGCCAAGGTCGAGAAGAAGCTCGACAAATTCCGAAGGTGTTGCACAAGCTGACAAACTTTTGAAAACTTTACAGTTCCGAAACCCGGGTCCGCAACTTTCGGATTTTGACCCAGACAGAAGCAAAAGAGAGATGCGGAAGTTGAAGAGACTGGCTCAGAAGGAACAAGCTGCAAAACGAAGCAAAAGAAAATCTAAAAAACAGGTACTTCATGACGAGTACGGGGTACGCATAGCAGACAAGAACGACGTGTGTGATTGTCAAAATAATGATTGTCCCGGATGTCACTTTCCTTGCCCTTCTTGTGGCTCAGAGAAATGTGGAGTGGAGTGCCGCTGCGACCGACTATGGACCTATTCCAGAGAAGTAGACATTCAGACTCCATCTGTACAATTGAACCACTCAAATATACAACATTATAATAACAACAAAAGTTAACCCTTTCTCTTAAGATAATATGAGTTTATGAATTCTCCTAACTCAAATTCATGTATTTTCTGTGAAAAGGTTGGCGAGAAAGTCACTTCTTATTTAAAGGGAACTTTTGATGATCACGTTTTATTTTTTCAGAACCAAATAACTTATTTTACTTCATACATGAAATGTGAAATTTGTAGTTGATAAACTCAAGACCTGCCAACTTTGAAAGACCTAAAAGTTTACCTTCCAAAATACTGAGATTTAAAGAAAACCTTAGGCCTGCTTCAAACACCGTATTTTAACCAAATCGAATTAAATTGATTTTGATCCGGAGCTAATTGTATGATTCAAACACCGAATTTATTTCAATTCCAATGAATTGAATTGCTACCGTATTATCCGGTAGGTGGAAGCAAATTTAATTTCACTACCGAATTTAATTCGGTGCACTGCTTCAAACACCATATTTTCACCAAATTTAATTCGTGAGTTTAATTCGATACGGTTAAAGTACGGTGTTTGAAGCAGACCTTAGACTCACCAGCTGGAGAGGGAACTTTAGTTCCGAAACGTTGTGGTTAGGACACAAATACAAAAAAAAATTCAGAGCGGTTAAGAGAAGACAAAAGGAAGAAATTATAAGAAAAACTTAAAACAAGGCTGTCAAAAGCAGGAAGACAGGAAGCTTTGTTCCCCTAGTAAACTTCATGATTTTGATCCAGCAGCAAAGCATGTAATGAGAAGTAAAAAACTGCTGGAAGTTGATTTTAAAAAATCTCTTGTGTAAAGCAATTAGTGTCTTAAGATTTTAAGTGTTTAAGACCAGGGGCCTCTTAGAGAGGGAGGCCTGTTAATATGTTTATGGTATGACATAAACATACAGATGAAATATAAGCTTGAATATTCTCATTTAGTTAAAAATAATTTGAAATGGACACAAGTCGAGAGAACTTGAAAATTGTGTGTCACATGGTAAAACTATGCAAGTTGGTAGGTCTTAAACTCTGCAGAAATGAAAGAGTTAACAAAGCTTAATTCGCATGAACAGCTTGGTAAATTTTTTCAATTATTCACTGTGGAAAGACAGAATGTAGACTTTAATACTCTGATGGCGGACTTTGGTCTGAAACATCAGTTTCTTCTAATTATTCCAAAGTGAATATAGCTAAAATATTTACCAAACTGTTGCTATAGAAACATCAATGCAGCATCTAAACTTTATCACACTTGTAGTTCACAGGAAAATAATTTTATTTTATTGTTGTTAACTGCATATATTTGGACTTTTTGATCAGCTCTCAAAATTTCCTAACTGGGGAATACATTGTTGTTGCAGTTCGACAATGCTTGAGAAATGGAAAGCTGATTAGTATGTTTATTTTCACATAGATAGGAAAGCTAAAGTTCGCACCAAGTTATGGAAGTTTTTAAAATATCTTCTCTTATTTAACGTTGTTGCTAATTATTTAAGACATGTGACTGCTTTTGTTTGAATTGTTATTTAATTATTGTTTTCGATCCCACTGATAACATGAAAGATGCATAGACTTTGGCAGACTTTGGCATACAAAGTATTTTCTTAGATCTACATTCAGTAAGTCGAAGACAAATAATGACTGTTGCTTTGCTCAAAACTTGTTAGAGAGCTTCATTCCAAAACAGATGATGAAATTTTCCATGCAAGCAGGTTATTTCAGAATAAAAACATACCCAGTTCCTATGGTTTTCAAGAAACTTATTATAAAAAATTAAAATGTTTCAGCCAGAGAAACAAACTGTGGTGATGGTAAATGCATGTGAGATCAAAAGAATGATGTAAGTGTTGTGTTATAGGCCGGCTTAGCATGTTTTCTGGACTATAACACACTTTGCAGGTGACCCACACCAACATTAAATTTTGTATATGGGTGCATGGCAGAAGCAAAAATTATTGGGGGGCACAGTGCAGAAATTGTTACCATTTGATATAAAATCTGAGATTCTTTTTCAAAAGTGGCTGGGTGGGGGCTAATTTATTGGGGGGGAGTGACCCCCCCAGTTCCTCCACCCATATTTTATGACTAAGAGAAACAAAAGTCATGATAAACATTTAATCCGCACCCTTGATGACAATGGCAACATTTTTCGTTTGTTCTCAGATAGTAAGGACAATCTAAGTGACACCAGTGAGCTGAAAAACACCTTAAATGCTGACCAGATTAAACAAATAATTATTGTAGATACGGTAAAATCTAGCAGAATATTTTATACTTGTAGCCAGATCAACTTCAAAATCTAACAGATCATCCACAGTGATAAGGTACAGTGAAATCCTGGTTTAATGGTATAACAATAAACATTTGTTTCCCCGGCAAAAGTTATAGTAGACTGTATGGGGCAGAACCCCGGTTTAACAATAAAATGTTTGACAACATTTACAGTTTAACGATGGGGATTTATTCCCCATGAGCAAAATCTCTCCCAGTGTAACGATAAAATCAACATGACAGACCACAGGAAATGCTGGTTTTATAACAAAGCAAACTTTAAATGACAAGCATCAATGCTTCTGTCAATAATTAGTATTCTTGCTTACACTCCAGCAGTCATGAATGCTGCCTGATGTGTTTTAAACTGCTTTAGATCATTATTTATTTTGTGAATTATTTGATGTTACAAAATACTAACTACAAATTTATTGATCAGTGAACATAGAGTAAAAACGTGTCATCATCTCTTTCCCAGTATAACGATACTTTTAGAAATTTTCCCACAATTTCGTTATACTGGGAATTTCAGTATAACCATATTCTGGTTTAATGCTATAATTTTGAAACCCCTTGGCATATCGATAAAACTGAATTCAACTGTATCTGCACCTTTGCCAATACAAGGCAAAATTAACAGATAACCCGTGGGTTGTGGTCCAGAAAATATGTTGAAACGAATAAAGTTAGCTTTCAAGAGTCATCTTAGGTGTGGTTCACTTTGACTTCGCTTTAGTGTTGGGTTGTTAATTAATAATGTGCCAGCATTGATACATTAGCCAATATTCTTAAGTACTATATATGGAGCAACACAACTAAGAGTCCCAATTAAGTAGCAGAAGACCCCTTGGTTATTCAAAATTATGGTAGAGTTGACTCTAGTCTTGGATGAGTGGTTAGAAAGAAATCTGAACCATGTTAACATTATTAGTAGCAGGGGGTGGGGGGGAATTCCCATAGTTTGTTGGGCAGGGATGCTGGCCATACCTTTAGGGGTTGAAATTTGGGTTTAAGGTATCTTTTTAAGGTATGAGGTTAAAATTTTCCCAAAAAACAGTATCTTTAAAGGTGTTTGCTGCAAAAAAATGGATTTTGCTGGTCTAGGCTGTATCTAGCGAATGTTTGTTGCACAATCAAATGTGGTAATCAAGAGCAATGTTTCATGTCGGGTAGATATCTTCTTATGGCATCTTTTAGGGGTTGAAGTTCTGGTTGGCCACGCCCAGATTGGTATCTTTAGGGGTGGATTTCCATTTTCCTGATGAGCGCCCACATCTGATGACAAATGTGAGCCCCTTTCCCCCCCCCCCTTCCTTCCATCCTGGGCCTAGTAGATTATACTAAAACATTTGGAGATATCTAGAGTGTTGATCTCTGAGCAACCTTATAAATACATGTAAGGTGAATAATTGTAAGTAATCTACACTAAGAAGTGTTAAGATCCAAGTTTGTATACTGAAAGGTTGAGATGGAAGCATTTGTGTTAAAAATTAAACAAGGAGACAACTTGTTGAGGCTTAATTAACTACACTTCACTTATTATGTCTGAAAGCTTTTAGTGTGCAAACTCCTTGAAGAGCTGAATAAGTGCTGGTTTGTTAGAAATATGAAGTACAAAACAGGAGTTAAAAATCTTGGAATTCTAAATCTGGCATCCTAACCACTCGAGCCTTTTTTGTCTATGAATGAACATAGTTATTTACTAGCAAATTTTGTTTTATAATCCGAGCACTGCTTCTTTATCAATGTCTAATTTCTCCCAACATAACTCATACAGTGTAAGACATTTGGTAATGAGAAAAAGGGGATTGATCAGATTTGATTGGTATATTTCTACAACTGCTGACACATAGCCTCCATAGCGGCCTGTGAGCGGGTTGTTGCAGGGAGATGAGGGGAAAGCAATGAAAAGGGAGGCTCCTCTTCTCCCCATTCTCCCCTCCATTGGCCAAAGTCCCCGACCCCGCCACAAGCTATTAAAGTGACAAAAAACCCTCAGCCTGTTTTGGGTGGGCTTGTTTAAACTTTCAAAAAAAAGGACCGTTTCAAAATTTGTTGGTGTTTGACTGTTAGTTCATTATTTTTCCGAAAGTAAAAAAGCCAATATAGTGAACGCGGTGTTGTATTCTAGTGTCAACTGTCAACTATATTTTGTTATTACTGAGTAGAACCGCTGACTAAAAATACTGCCTCGGCTCTTATTCTGTGTTTTTACCTTTGGATAAAGTGCTCTCCTAGTGTATCAACGAATACAACTCTCTAGTATGTTAAAGTACACAACACTGGTGATATGGATAGCAAAACTCTTTTATAAGGTTGCTAGAAAATCCCCCACTGAGCGCTAGCGCTAGATTATGGTTTACGTTTTGGAGTAAAAAGTGCTTTCCTACTATATCACCGAATACAGCTAGCTGACCTTCGTCTTTTTCATAACACAATACATGGTTAACCACGGGTTTGGAAAACTGCCATTTATATTAAGTAACAATAAGTGCAGGGTTTTACTTTGGACGTTGTGATACTATGCAAACTTACTTTAGTAGAGTTAATCCTGAACTCTCCTGGGGGAGTATGCCCTGGATCGCCCTAGAAAGCTCGCGCCTTTGGCGATCGTTGGGTCGCACTATGCACGGGCTTAGTCTCACGACCTGTTCTGCGGTCACTGCATGATTGTGGCGAATTTGAAGTTTACGGCCACTTTTGCTCTAGATTTCTGGATCCGCGTCTGGATCTTATGAATTATTGTACTCATGCAGCATTATGCACGAGTTCATCGAACTTGATAAGTGACTGTTTGTCTATCTTTTCACACTTTACTTTGCCCTCCCCCCTCCCTCCTCCCCCCAAGTAATTCTTTGCTTCCGCCGCCAATGGGCTTTGAAGGCCTTAGGCCGAGTCTAGCAAAGCTATGAACGCCAAGTCTAGCTATAGCATTAGCCTTTGACAATGTTCTGCGATATTTTGTAATAACGACGCACTTTGTACCAAGTTACCAAGTTTCGAATTTTTTTAATTTGTTTAAAAAAGTCTAATACAACTGAAAATCTCACTAACAACATTTGAAAGAACTCGTGGCAATTTGCGTCAGGCATTAAAATTTGTTTACTTACAATTAATACAAAATGTGGAGCCCTTATTACACAACGCGTAGACTATAGGTTCATTACAAAATACTGCACAAGTTTTATTACACGATGCGCACAGTATGACAAAATGCCGCAATCGTTATTACAAAAAGCGTCGTTATTACAAAATGTCGCAGAACAAACGCCGAGTCTAGCAAAGCTTTGAACGCCGAGACTAGCAAAGCTTTGAACGCCGAGTCTTACAAAGCTTTGAACGCCGAGTTTAGCAAAGCCTTTGTACGCCGAGACTAGCAAAGCTTTGAACGCCGAGACTAGCAAAGCCTTTGTACGCCGAGTCTAGCAAAGCTTTGAACGCCGAGTCTAGCAAAGCCTTTGAACGCTGAGTCTAGCAAAGCTTTGTACGCCGAGTCTTACAAAGCTTCGAAAGCCGAGTCTTGCAAAACTTTGAACGCAGAGTCTTGCAAAGCTTTGAACGCCGAGTCTAGCAATTTAGGCTTTAATTGTACACCGAGTCTAGCAAAGCTTTGTACGCCCAGTCTTACAAAGCTTCGAACGCCGAGTCTAGCAAAGCTTTGAACGCCTAGTCTAGAAAAGCATTGAACGCCGAGTCTAGCAAAGCTTTGAATGCCGAGTCTAGCCAAGCTTTGAACGCCGAGTCTAGGAAAGCATTGTACGCCGAGTCTAGCAAAGCTTTGAATGCCGAGTCTAGCCAAGCTTTGAATGCCGAGTCTAGGAAAGCATTGTACGCCGAGTGTAGCAAAGTATTGTACGCCGAGTCTAGAAAAGCATTGTACGCCGAGTGTAGCAAATTAAAGTATTGTTAGCCGAGTCTTGCAACGCTTTGAACGCCGAGTCCAGCAAAGCTTTGAACGCAAAGTCTAGCAAAGTTTTGGACGCAGAGCCTAGCAATGTTTTGAACGCCGAATCTAGCAAAGCTTCGAACGCAAAGTCTAGCAAAGTTTTGGACGCAGAGCCTAGCAATGTTTTGAACGCCGAGTGTAGCAAAGCTTTGAATGCTGAGTCTTAAGGGGCTTTAAACGCTTGAGCCTGGCCCACGTGAATTATTGTTGTCTTTTGATTTTTTAAACTCTTGCCGCTTTTGAACTTTTGAGGATAAATGCAAAACAAAATGTTTTTAACAACTATAATACTACTTCAAAAGTTTGGTTTCTTTATTTCTGGATTGCGAGGCAGTGATGCAAACACGGTTGATGGTTGCACATGCCTTAACGACACTGAGGAACGCTATTCAATGTACCAAAAAATGGGTTCAGTAAAAAAAGTATGAGTTTATCTTTTTACACAGGTAAATAATTTTGTACAAATGTTTACAATCGTGAGAAAATTTTTTTTTCCTGTACATGCTGTATCATTGAAGGGATAATCTTGTAGAACATGATTCCTAAAAAAGAAAATGTAGCTTATATTTCAGCTTGTAGGGACAATATGCTGTCTTCACTACAAAAAAGGTAAGACAAAACTCTTTTTTACTGAAACATTGATAATTTTGATTGCAAGTCCACGCAAAGAGCTTTGGACATTTTGTGAATATTCTACTGTCAGTAGAAGTGATTTCTTGACAACATCCTAGAAGTGGTTACTTTTTCATTGCTAAATTACTCTGGAGAATGTTTATTTACAAGAATGATAACCGTTGTCTGCCAAACTCGGTAGTAAAAAACTCGACTTTTCATCTTGTTACTGTTCAACAACAGACCCTCAGCAACGTACAGTCTGTTATATGCGGACAGGTAATATCTTGTCCAGCTTTTGAGAGAGGTCCTGGGCCGACTGCTAAACATGCTGCTTCGAACACTGCATGTAATACCTTTCTTCCACGCGTCTTTTTCTTGAGGCCAAATGAAGTTTCGTTCTCCTTTCTTTTTCTATAACGCCAAGTTACTGAATTTTCTCTGCCCATACTTATCACCTGCCTCCAAATACGAGCAACCAGTTTCAAAATGATGGCAAACAGATTCTGTACCAACTACCACAGGGCACCAGATTGATCACAGCCTCAAACCCGATCAGAAATTTTGAATAACAACTTAACCAGCTTTGAACACTCAACACTCCACTGATATTTCTCCCCATACTTTTCTCTTATAAAACTTACTTCTTCGTTTCTTATCGCTCTCTCTTTTTCACGCAACAACTTAACCCTGTTCGCCCACTCTTCAGGGTCATCGGACTCAACAACAAAAGCTGTACCAAGAGGCAGTGTTTTCAAAACCATGCCAAGCCCAGAAGCTGCACTAACGAGCACAGGGACACCAGCCGAAATGGCCTCCAATCCGATTAGACCAATCGCCTCTACTCGTGATGGCATAACGACAAGGCTGGCACTGCACATGAGATCCTTAAGTTTTTCTCGGTCATTACAATACCCCTGTACATACACTTGCCGCTTTGGGATTAGTTCTAAAAGGCGTTCCATAATCTTCTCTTCCTCGCCACTAGGCGCGCACACAAAGTGTACTTCGTAGTGCTCGCCAAGTCTTGCCACCGCTTCTGCTATAACGTCGAATCCCTTTAAAACATCATCTTCTTCTGTACCACGGGCAAACATGTAGACTTTAAATTTCTTTCTTTCTGTGTCGGTCTGTGTTAGATCTGCGAATTCTTCACTGAGGCCAGGGTAAAACACTTCAACTTTCTTTTTAGCACTATCCAGGCTGGTGCTATAACTCTCCTGCAATTTTGGGCCTACAGCAACTACAAGGTCGGCGGCTTTGCACAAGTTCAGTTCATCTTCGTGCTTTTGATAATTCTTCGATATTGCTCCTTTTCCGACTTTGTATCTTGACATCTCTTCACAGTCAACGTGTACAAACTGAACCCATTTCAAACGGTCTGATAGTTTCTTAATTTGAGAAGCTTCGGCACCAAACTTTCGACCATGGCTGATAACAATGTCAGGCGATGGTAGTTCATCTGGTAATTGACTCAGCCAACGGATTTTGTCCTTTATCCCTAACATGGGTTCCGCTTTGATCAATGTGACCTCAAGATCGTTGGCACTCTTTTTTTCACTCTCCGAAAAATCAAGCAAATGACAGAAGACCTGGACGTTCGTCTGTTTAGCAAGGTTAATTGCAAGCTGTCTGTTGAACGTTGACAGGCCGCCTTTGGAAGAACCCCACTCATCGCACAATAACATGACTTTGAGCTCGTTTTCGTCAGAGCTGTTTGGTGTCACAGTTTCCGGTGTCGCTCTGATGCTTGAATCCTTTAATTTTAAAAAAAGATACGCAACTTTATTACAACTTGATTACCACTGATTACTAATACTACCACCACCACTACCACCAACAATAACAATAATAATAATAATAATAATGGTTTATTGCCAGAATATCCACAAAAGAGTTCTTCAGCTGACGAGAAACTAATTACCTAATACTATCTTATTAAAACTAGCACATGTATAGAAACAATCAAAAATATATAAACACAATGCATTCAATGTATACTATTATAAATACAGATTTATATGTACAAACAACTGAAAAGTTATTTTATTGTTAAATATCCTGTTCTTTAAGAAAGTTGATGTTTTCTTACAAGAATCGTCGACGTTCTCTTAAGAACATTAAAATGTTTCTTATGTTGGAGTACGGCAGTTTATTAAAGACTTCGGCCGCACTGTCCCGAAAAGTTCCTTTTTCCTGCTGCTTGATTGGCCTAGAACTCTTTCATGGTTTACTACACTTAATCTTATGAATTCGGTATCAACACCAGTTTCTTTGTCATGTTTAAGTACTTATAATCTACCTGCCCTAAACTGCCTATAGGCATTGCTCTATGGTACAAAAAACGGTTTATACTGCATTATGAGAAGATGTTTATACTACTTACAACACATATTCAGATGAAATATATATTAAAACATAAGAACCTATTTTAAGAACCTTGGTATAATAAACGGAAGGTTGTTGGTTCGAAACCAAGACCTTCTGACTATAGTAAAGGGAACGTCGAAGGTTAAATTTCTATCTTGAACCCAGATTTTTGTGAGTTCTTCTCTCCAAGTGCAGAAGTGCGCTGAAAAAAGTTGATTATCTTTTTAATTTTGCTGTTAAGGAAAAAATAAGAACAATAGTTCAGTTACTTATGTGTAGTTTTAAAACTTTGACTGTTACTCATCTGTAAAACGAATCTCATAAAGTTTGCTGTTTTATTTAGACAGGCCTATACCCAAAGGGAGAGAGAAGATACAGTGGATACGTAGCGTCTACTGCCTCTTCCTTCACGGCTAATGTGGTTTAAGTTGGTTTTACAGCGCTTTTTAAAAATGGCAACTAAAAGAAGAAGTGCAAGTTTAAGTCCTGGAAAGAAGCATGTTTAACTGTATTGAGCAAGATATTCAAATAAAGGCCCCAAGCAAAGCACAGTTTTAAAAATTTCCTTGCTAGTTTATTCATGGATAATATTAAACCTTGACTAATACTATCTGTAAAAACAATCTAAAGTTTACGGTATTCAGACAGGCCAATACCCAAATGTGGGAGAGGCGTCTTGCTGCTTCACGGGCCAAAAATCTCACCTGTTTTTAACTGGTGTTATTTCGCTTTTAAATCTTACCTGGAAAGTAGCCTGGGCCCGGTTCCTCAAAACCAGATTGTGCTAATCCAGGGTTAATTAGCATGACAACCAAAAGGTTTTGTTAAGAGGTAACCCTAGGTTAAGTTAATCAGGGTTTTGAGGAACCGGGCCCTTGTGTTTTGGTCTTCTACAATGTATTAACATAATAGTCACTTGCAAAGAACTTACTTTATCTTTGGCTTCCATCTGTGCACCTGCACAGGAAACAAGGTGTTTAACCGCCGATACATTTCCTGGAGATGCAACAGCATGAAGAGGGGTTCGTACATCCTTACAAGAAAGAGATAAAAAATGATGTTACTAAACTAAGTTCAACCTGTTTAATCTGAACAACTTCGTTGAAATTAACAAAACTTTTTAAATTTAAAAATTTTTTAAAGCACAAGACTTTAGTTTAAAATCTGAAGTTTTTAAAAGTCATGTAGTGTGTAGTTCGTCCCTCCGAGTAACAAGTGTGCTGAAAGAAGTTTATCGTTTTGTTACTAATGGAAGAGCAAACTTTTTCGTTGGTATTCATCCGAAACACAAGAACAGTGTATATTTCTTTGACTAGTACTCATTTCCAAAACGCACCTTAAAGTTTATTGTAACGGCAGCCGAAATCAGACAGGCCTATAGCAAAAAGGGAGAGAGGGTACAATGGGTGCGTAGGCCTCTGCTGCCCTTCCCCGTCTTCTTCACGGGCCGAAAACATTCATCTGGTTTGAGCTCAGTGGTGTTACAGTACTTTAAGATATGGCCACAAAAGGAAGTGCAAGTGTAAGTCCTTTGAAAGTAACCTGTCTTACTGCCTTCAGCAATATATTAAGTTAATGGTCACTAGCAAGGCACTATTTTAAAAAGTGCTGTGATAGTGGCGTGTAAATTAAGTTTATGGATAATTATTAAACATTTGCAAAAAAATCTTCAAGTTTAAGGACACACACAACATTTTTTATACCAAACATGTTTCGACACTGACCTAGCATTATTATCTAGTTAACTTTCCTTCAGTTCTATTGTCACTTGTTATTTCATTTCGTAATAAGCTATGCATATCATTTTTCTAGTTAACATTCCATTGCCATTGTTATTGTAATTTCGATTATATATACTCTTGTAAATTTCAATCTTTTGCACCACTGATAATGACACTAGGTCAGTGTCAAAACATGTTTGGTATAAGAAATGTTGTGTGTGTCCTTAAAGTTATTTCTTTGTTGCTGCTTTCGAAACCTTCACGTTTGGTAGACTAAGCTTGACTGTCGTTTAAAACGGTTTATTTCGAGCATGCTCGTAACTAGTGTAAGAATTTGCTGCAAGTAGCTATAGTTTCTTTTCATAAAGTCGGGAAGAAGTGCAGGTTTCTCAAACTTTCTCAGTTACAGTTAAGTCTTACAAGAAGTGTTGTTGTTGTGGTGCTTGACAGTAATTTTCGCGTATGTCAGGACAGAAAGACATTGTATTTTCTCCTATTTTGTAAGTGTCGTTTACTTTTCAAATTTTCGTTAGCTTGATCAAGAATCATATGTCGTTTGTGTGCTTGAGCATGGTATTTGTACCCAATCTTTGAGAGATGTAAAGCAAGAAGATTTTAACCTTAACATGAAATACCTTCAGATGTAGTTTAATAGTACAGATAAACATGGCAATTATTATTAAAGATTTCTATTTTGGATTTTACCTTAATTTTTATCGTTAACCTTAGTACTAACAATTGTTCTTGTTTCATGTTCTTATACAAAGACGGGGAAGACAGGAAAAACTACTTACTCTCTTTTCAGATTCTTGTTTTTTTCCTGTTTGTGCTAAGTAAAATAAAGCAAGGACACAATGTCAACAGAAAACCTAAATTCTAGCCCGAATGAATCTCTGTACAATAGAGAAAGAAAACATTTCACATTAGAAAAGTTAAATAAAAGGAAAAAAGAAAGAAAGTGAAAGATTATACACAACTCAATTGTTTACGCCCTGATTGATTAACAGGCGCATCAAGGTTTTGACGTCATTAGGACTCGATAACACTTAACACTAGTCGAAAAGAATCTGAGACAGCACTAAACATGGTACATGCGTGTCACGGCTATGGTTATACTGCACGTGGTCTTATCAGTGGTCTCTATTGGTAACAAGGTCAGACTCGGCGTGTCACATGTACAACTCATGCTGTTCGATCTTTTACTTTGATGCCCCTCATGTTCGCGTGGTACATGGTATTTGTCCCTTCGAAAAAGTTTCAAACCAGTACTTGATGAATTCTAAAAAAATCCTAATCCTGTTGACTAGCTTACCCATTTGCTGTGCTACTTATAAAAAAACAGAATGCATGCCCATACCTAGTTTAATGCAAACTTAAAAATAATTTTTTATAGAAATATATTACACTAGCTTACACGAAGCAGTTTCAACACAAATTGACCGGTTGTCTGTGGTAAACCAGTCTTATAAATTGGCCTTAGTTTTTCTTTTTCTCTTCTTTCCTACTTTGGTCGTCAGAAAACTGAGAAATTGCGAAATCTCTTGATACACATACGCTATGCATATGTGAGACGACCATGACGTTTTGAATGAACAACATTGGCCAGACTTTCGCGAACGAATAGCATAAAAGAAATGTTTTTAGAAGGCATAAAAAAACGACTCGTATGAAAAATCTGCGACTCAAAATCCTGAATAGTTTCTTGATAAGCAGGAAGACAGTGCACAACATCTGCAACGTCTATGCAAATGTTCACGTTTGCTGTTGATATTTAGTAAAGATTTGAGCATTATGAGAAAATAAAAGCAGGTTGATTTGATTTTTACTGAGTGCCGATGGATTGAGCCTCCCAAAGGGTTTGGTGGCATGCTATGCTTCCCCGGGAAATTTTTGGCAATGAAGAACAACATAAAATTTTTGCTTTGACTTTCGCCCTGTCTTCATGTCTGAAATTTTGTTTCACACAAACAGAAATTTTTCACAAGTTTCGCAAATATCAAAAAATTGGTTTCGTTGATGTTACGAAAACAGGTTTTGTAAACCAAACTTTCTAAGTGAAGAAAAGAATGAGACTTGAATAAGAAACATTTATATCAATACCGAAATCACGCTTTTAGGCTATGTTTAAACCTATTAAATTTTCGGTCAAAACATTTGGTCAGAGCTGACTGTTTACACGTAATTGTCATTTTTTAAACAAAAACATTTTTTTGTTTACACGAGACCGACTAATCAAGAAGTTCTTAGAGCCCGCGGTTATTTGTCAGTCATTACCACGCGCGAGCATGCACAAATCAATCCTAAAGCCTCTACCGTGGAACAACTTACCAAGTTAAGTGTTTACATTGTTACATGGCACCGATTATCTTTTTGACGGCACTTGTTTTTACTTGTAGTCATTCCCGCAACTATCGCTCACGACTTTCGCTCACGATTTTTGCCTTCGAACTTTGCTCTGAACTTTACAGAAGAAACGTGTCGTTCTAATGGAGGGGACAACTTCTTTCGAACCGTGGGTTGAAATATCTTGATGAACGGAGTTATATATCAATTCAGTTAACATTTCAGTTACATATTTGTCTCTAAGAACATGCTTGTTCCTTCATCCTTTTTAAAAGCTACCAAATCTAGCCCCATTTTTGTAATTCACAAAACTTTACAATGCTGTCATTACCTTCTCTTGCTATCTCCTCCTGTCCTCTTGCAGATGTCCTTACAGAGTCATTCGGCTGGAACAAGAAACATTAATTGGTAAAAGGGTGCAACAAAGTTAATCTCCTGTTTTGAGAATAAATATGTTTTTCGATACTAACAAAGTTCTATTCTTAGTGTTGTTAGATAAAAGTATTAAGTAATGAGTCAAAAAACTGAGTTTAATTAAAAATAATCAATTTTTAAAATATGTTATACTACAAAGAACAACAACTGCATGCAATTCCATTCTTTGACTTCTCATCCATTCAATATCTTTTCCCAATTCATTTCCTTTAATTTGAAAGGGAAATGCTGACATAGTAATTCAGAAAGTCAATGACCGCGATTTGTTCAAAAACGGTTTGATAAATAAATATTAAACTCCTCGCTAGTAGTACTATAACAACTTTAAAGCAGATCCACCGAGACGGTGCCGAGGGGAAGCATGGCGTGATTAAGTTGACAGCATGGTTTGCATTCCCGTTTTAAGCAGCTGAAAAAATTCAACAAGTTTAGGAGCTTCGAGGGCTCACAACAATAAAACGTTCATCTAGGCGCAGCATTGAGGGCTAAGAGGTCCGTTTTAATAGCTCAATATAAAATTTAAAGTTAAAATAAATACTACTATCAATATTTGGTTTATCTCCCAATTTAAATGTTATTGTGTTTATTTGAGAGTAGGAACCAGATGCTACCACCTAGGTTGCTAGAACGTACCTTCAAACCGTATTGCAAAACAAAATCTGCCAATAGTGAAAGTTTTGCTTGTTCGAGTGCCTTTGAGAGTACTTCTTTCCTAGCTCCCTTCTTACTTCCGTTGTTTTTCTTCCAACTTATTAACATTTCGTTTGCTTTTTTCTGTGCTGAGGCTGTGGCCTGAGCACCTTCTATCCCTTGAATATCATAGTGATCAAACCCAAGTTCATAAGCAACGCTGTGCCAATCTTGAAAAATCTTCTTGGAAAGATCATACAGAAGCTTATCAGAGACAACATCTGTAAAAGAACAAACAAAACCAATTAAGACAATTTATTTTTCTGTGTGACAAAATATTTTAATTTCTTTTGCTACAAAGTAAAGTCTCTACACCTTAACATTATAACAAGAGCTTTTGATTCGTTTATCGATTTATAGATGAAATGCAGGGTATTGCAGACAAAAAGGTGTATAATTTTGGCAACGTAAAAACGAAAGAAAATTATTCTTGATGTCTTTTTGTTTTTACTTGTTACCAAATACAATATTGGGCAGATGGTTCTGTATTAGTAGTATTATGGGTGAAGAGTGAATAAAAAGTAATTATGCACATAATTTTTCTCATTATAATAGGCCTATAAATTTTAGACCTTTATGCAAATGAGGGCCATAG
>JAOBAT010082174.1:0-19207 GCA_026413305.1 Hydrozoanthus tunicans
TACTACTACTACTACTACTACTACTACTACTACTACTACTACTACTACTACTACTACTGCTACTACTACTACTACTATTACTACTACTACTACTATTACTACTACTACTACTACTACTACTGCTACTACTACTACTACTACTACTACTTCTACTACTACTACTACTACTTCTACTACTACTACTACTACTTCTACTATTCCACTAAAGAAAGTTAGAAAAGACACTCCTATTTCGTTTAAGTCTAAATTCAATGTTTTAACAAATAAACTAAATACATCCACAAATGTTTCATAAAACGCAAGTGAAAAATGAATTTAGAAGAATAATCATCACTATACCTATGTTTATTAAAACGACTTCGACGACGAGAGCACGTAAAGTAGGCCCATAAACTTATTTTTTAAGTGCTATCAATCACTAGACAAACTTAACCACTAGTCTCAGAACTAGCCGTCTTTGAGTAGACATACTAATTTACTAATTTTAGCCGTCTTAGGGTAGGTATATGAATATCAAACCTAGTCTCAATCCTAGAGGTCTTAGATTAACGATTCACTTGTCTCAGCACAAGTAATCGTAGGATAGACAGATAGTTTATTATTCTCAGCACTGTAAACTCTTTTAAGCAATAAAAAAGGCGTCTAAATTCTGTTAAAGTCTAAGGATATGTATGCTTTTTTTACTTCTCTCACGGCTTAAGCCTCTAATAGAACTAATTAGTTAATTTCAATACTGTTTCTTAAACGAGCAAAGTATGGTAATTTAATATTTGGCTCACTATTTTAAACTAGACGAATTTTACAAATTTTACTGTACTATAAAACTAGATGATTACTTGCTGTATAAATGAGAGACAGCTCCTATCGGGAGCTAACCTGCGATAAATTAGTTTCCTGTTCAGCTGGAGTCAAAGACTGTCATCCGCTTAACACTACTGAAACCGGAGAAAAGCGCCGTGACTTTGTAAGATTTTTGTTTTAAACTTGCGTGAATTTTTCAGTTCCTCAAATTACACCTGATGAGTAGGAAAATGATTCTATGTGATGGGATTTCACGTGATTTTCTCCTCTGTCAATTAATTGACCTTCTTTCTTCTTAAAAAAACGAAACGAGACTTGCTGTCGATAACGACGCCATCTCATCTTTCCATGTATTGTTTGAAACAAAATATTTGGTAGTGAAGGGAACGTGACGTCAACACTTTACCACTATTTTGCTAAATAAATTACTTAAGCAGGGTTTGTATGCACACACTCACATGGACACATATCTCGAACGCAGGGTCTAGTCTCAAATGAAGGGCCAACACAGTTAAGTCCGCCGTTTAATGGCGGCGGGTTGGTGCAAGTTCGCGTCCTTCTCTCGACTCCGTTTCTACACGTCACTGAACAAGGACCGAAACTTCCCCACTGGCTGTAACCACCGTTGACTGCAAGAAAAAATTGCAGAGTTTTTAAATAAGTGCTTTTTAGAAAACATGCTCAATTCTATCACGTACTATAAAAGTTTAACGTCGATTTTTCGACGAATTTCCTATTTTACAGCAAAAAATATGATGAAGTTAACAACTAAATTCTACTTTTTTAAAACAGTGGTCGTATTAGTCGGACCGAGTTGTACAGACCAAGCGAAGCGAGGTTTGTACGGAGGACCGAGGGTAAAATATTCTCCCGGAAAGACCAAGCAAAACGAGGTTATTAAGATTTATATTAAATGGCTCATTAGTTTGATTAAAAAGCATTTATTTCTTGTAAAAACTTTCTCCACAATGTTCATTGAACTTCAATTTTCGCACCGTCAACAAACTTGACGATTTTCTCCATTCGCTGAAAGTTTTCATTCACTGCTTTACCTTTCTGGTTTATTATTTTCAGTTGAAGTCTCTTGTAGAACTTTTCTCTGGTCAATCTTCAATACTTGTAATTTCGAGCGGATGATAAAATCCACCGGACATTGTTTTGACTTTTGATGTCCGTAACTCAAAAAAGTCTGTACGGTAGCTTGTTGACCTAAGTTCAGCTAATCAGAACGCTGGAAATTTGGTTATTGAAAAAAATCAGAGTTACCATTTAATACAAATACCTTAATAACCGAGTGTGAGGTCTGTCCTGGGAAACATTTGTCCGAAGTCTTTCACTTTACAAGCCGAGCGTAGCGAGACCAGTGGCAAATATTTTCCCGGACAGACCGAGCTAACAACTTTTTTTACACTAAACACACTTCATTCAATAATCTTACCAGCAACAATTTCCAGTTTTTTTTTTACAATGCTTTTGAGTTTTTACAACTGCTAAGTGCTTAAAATAATTTGGGGTTGTTACACAGTCTTTCTCTCCGTGGTTGAACTTATACTCCTATTTCTGGTATCGGCTGGGTAGACCAGTATTCTTCAAGAAAGCCCCATTTAGATTTGAAACGTTTTTCAGAATGATTTTGGACCGCGATAATATTTTCTGTGTGATATTTGAGCTCGACTAATTGTATGAAACTTGAAACAGTCGGTGTTATGGTTTTCTTACGACAACTCCATAAATGCAATTTAAAGCAAGGTTATTAAAACAATGTTATTAAAAAGTTGATTACATAGCTAAGGTTTAAGTAAAAAATCAGTAAAAGAGAACAAACGATTATCTCTGCGCACTCGCCTTAACGAGAAATCGGTCCAATAACTTCCCGGTGAGGAGTTATTCATTGGACCGATTCTCGACCAATCAGCGCGAAGGATTTTGTTATTGGTCCAAGAAGTTTGACTTGCAATGTAATAACTAACACATTACTGCCTACTTTTGGCCGCGCAGGATTTGGTTATTGGTCCAAGATGTTTGACTTGCAATGTACTAACTAACACATTACTGCGTACTCTTGGTCACGACAAACAACTTCTTTTCACAACTGCACCTTATTTGTGTCTAGCTCGTACCTTCCAAACAATGAAAATCGAAACTAAAAAAAACTATTTTCTTACTTGCTAGTGAAACTAAAACGTGTTTCACACTCGAGCGTGCTCTAGTGATAGGGCCGTGATACGAGAAGTCGTCGTTAGTGTGATATGCAACCACCAACCAATATTGCATTCCCCTCTGCAAGAATCGAAGTATAACCAAATATAAGTCCCTTAAAAAATATAAATTTTAAGCTGATTAATAATTGGCAGTTGTATTTAACACCAACTTACTGAACGCTTTAGGCAGGTTTCTTTATAATTATTATCAAAAACAGAATTGGTAGGAAAAGCTATTAACCATTATAACGGAAGAAATTTTCACCTTGATGTCAAGATCTTGACTATCTCCAGTCTCCCGTGGGCGTGAAAATTCTACGATTGTTCGGCCATTTTGTTCTTTTGCAGACCTAAGTGTCAAATCTTGACTACGATCAGGAGGAGGACGAGTTGTGCCAGTTGTCCAATAATCCTGAAAAACCACCACAGAAAGATAAGTACACGCGAAAATGATAACAAAAGGAGTTTGGAAGGGCTTTTTGTCATTCAAACACAAAACATTACACCAAGACTGCTACGTAAATCAAGAGGGGCTAAAGAAATATATGTAAGCGTTAGTCCATACAGCCAACGAATGGTCCCATCAAATGTGATAGTCAGATGTTTTTATTTTATTTTTTTTTATTCATTAGCTTCGCCATAAGGCTAGAAAGTCTACACAGAGCGTTGTTCCAATTATGAGACCCCTTCTCATTAAAACGAAAGATTGCTACTGGAAAATTTAAGAATAATATTGAAAATAGAAAACCACTGCTAATACCTAAAGTTGTCAACTTACAAATAAAAAAAATTCAACATAAGATTTACGACTAGCAGCTTTCAACTATTAGATAACAGCTACCCCTTCGTAATATAACTTACCAAAACTATCCCTTGGAAACATAACTTAAATAGCAAAACAAAAAAAATTGGAGTAGAAAACTAACAGCTAGTACCAGTAACTAAAATTGTCGACTTGTATCACGCACTAACAACTAGTGAAAACTATAACAGCTTAACTTAGTAACAACAAGGCCTGTCAACAAGGCTGGTTATTGAACGACAGTTATGGCATTTAGGACAGATTGATTTGAATGTTTGCGGACAATCAAAATATGTTGAAATGCATTTCGGTCAGTTTAAGATTAGGAAAGTATAAATGGATTGGTTGACATTGCGGATGTTTACTGGTAATATGTGCTTGCAATTTTAAGGCAATGCTCGCGCAAGTTTTTGATGCGTGCTCCCATCGCATTTTAAGCCGTGGCTACACGGTGCAACATTGCATGCAACGTTGCGCGCAACTGAAACCCTTCGTGTAGTCACGCGGTGAAACCGTTGCATGCAGTGTTGCAGGAGTAGGATCGGTTTCTACTTCGCGCAACGTTGCGTACAACGATTTCAAAGGTGGCTACAGGTGAAATTCTCCCGTTGCGCGCAACGTTGTAGGCAATGTTGCACCGTGTGCCATGACTTTATGAAAGTGCTCGATTTATTTCAAAATAAAAAAGCATGGTTTCGCACAAAAAAATTGGGCGCTCGCCTTGACCATTCGGCGGCCCTTCCATTCGTTTTTGCCCGATACGTTTAGTTTACCATTTAGTGTAATTATGATGTTCAATAAATACAGTTAAGAACCTTAGCAGTGTTTTAATATAACAGTGTTTTTGCAAAAACAAAAATTTCATTAGTCATGCTTTGAGATTTTAGAGCGACCCACTGAATGATTTAAAACGAACCCGTGAAATTGCTGTGATTCTTGGTAGCTTAATGCCAAGATTCCATTCATTTTTTTCAATGGACTAGCTAACTATGCAGTGCCAAGAAGCTCAAATGACAGTAAAGTGTTTCTTTCAACTTGATATTTGTCACTCTCCGCATGTATCGGATAAAATCATTTTATGCTTTCCAAAACTATTTTCTTTCTGATATTACCAGCTTTGAAGCTCTTCAGATAGATTATGCAAAGGTAGGTAATCAAACATTAGATTATTTTAGCTTTGAAGATAATACTGTAAGTGCTCTAATGAGCCCCATCCCTCCCATCTCGCACTAGTTCAGTTTAGAATTGTATTAAACTTACCGAATTCAATTTTTGAATAAACTTTTTTTTCGCGAGCGATTCTTAACAAATCGCGGAAATCGTGAAGTTAAAGACTCGCCAAAATAGGTACCAATAAAGTAGTAATAACCTAAGCTAGCCTTTTTGTTCGACAACAGCCGTTGTATTTTGTGTCTGTTCATTGTAGGACTACTACTACCACTACGAATGCTTGTTTTAAATTGCTCTATTCTGTGCTGTTTAGCTAGTTATTTTCCAGACAGCTTTGTAATAAATAAACGCTCGTGTTGTACTTAACATAACTAAACCTCGGGTAAAACCTACCCTCAAATATCTAGTACCATTGGGATACACTCCGCCGACTGCCATATCAAATTCATTCATTGGTTTATTGTCGAGTGTCCATCCAAATCCAACATAGCCAAGTGTTGATCCATCCATTTTGAAATGAATTCTGTCCGTCGTAAAATTGTAATACCAATATACACGGAATGCTCCATTCAAGAAACTTACGTTGTGAGTATAAATGATCGGAGCTTCAAATAAAAAGAGAGGGAAAATCAGTGACTACTCTCAACAGCTTTATAAAACATTGGGCCTTGCCAACTCATTCCCAAGAGGTTAATACACAACGTAGTTGGAGCAGAACAATTACCCTTATTCTAAGTGATAAAAACGTTAGGGAAGTCTTAAGCGCTAATTCATTTTTTTTTCTAGGCCGGTTTAGCAGTATAAAATAAAATAGTGCTTAACTAGGCTCCGAACCGGCTCTTCTGAAGCGGGGAATCGAGCTTAATCACGCGACTTTGTCGCTCGCTTTGCAGTTTCAAGAGAGCCGGTTTGTAGGCTAGTACTTATAGTGCTACTTAAGCCATTTTGTCATTGATGTTCTTATAGCTCTAAGGGGTTTTGCAACACTTCTGTTCAACTGTAAATGGATAAAAGTGCTTACCTGGCCATTTTAAGTCCGTCAAATACGCTTTCAAAATAGTGCATTCGGTGCGAACAAAATTTAAAACATAAAACGGCGATTTATGACGTCATATACTTTGAAAAGAACTCGTTTACGGAGCACTAGTGGGTATTTTGCTCAAACACTTGGCCATCAGCCATGTAAACTTTGCCATGATCATATCAGTTGGACCGGGAAAGTGAGGTTGATCTCCCCTCTTACAAACCATGTGATATCACACATATCTGGCGCTAAGTTATGCAACTCTTCGTAAAATTTATTTCTAAGGCCAAAATTATACGGGTCAAACTTCAATTTTAGATATTTAAAATATTTTGAAGGTTTCACTTCAGCAGCACTTTAACAGTACAAAAAGACATTAGTGTGTAAAAAAAAACTCTCAAACAGCTGCCACTCTACACACCTGGACAAGCAAAAACGTTACAGATCCTTGTCTCACTTCGTGTTCCAGAACAATCTTTCCCTCCATGCTGAGGGGCAGGATTAGTGCACGATCTAAATCGCGATTGACTCCCCCCACCACACAACTCAGTACACTGGTTCCAACGCTCCCAGTTGCTCCAGCTCCCGTCGATTATGCATGATTGTCTGTTACATGACAGCTCTTCTGTTGCAGGGCCTGCACAGCTACGACCGCCGTTTGAAGGCGGAGGATTGGTGCAGAACCTTTGACGTGTTTGTTTACCACCACCACAGGGTCTGGAACAAGCGGTGAACGCTGTCCAACTAGTATACCCACCATTAACTGTGGATAAAGTAAAACAAACAAATAGGTAATAAAGTTCTTATTGTTTTTATTAATAAAGATAAAAGCAAGCGCATTAATATAGCAACATTTAACGTAAACACTTGACCTAGATGAATAGTTTGGTTATTGAACACTTGCTCTATTTCAATTGAGGTGGATAGTGGCTTATTGAATTGATAATAATAATAATAATAATAAAAATAATAATAATAATAATAATAATAATAGTAATAATAATTTATTATTTATATTGCATAAAGTACATGTAAGATAAGTATGATCAAATGTATATTACATGAAAGTGAATTATCGACATTAATAAGTTATCCAAAATAACTAAAAATCCTAATAAAAAGCTAATCTAAAAATATGGGTCTTAAGTAAACCTTTAAACCTATGAAAGCTGGGTTCAAAATACATGTAAATATGATCAAATGCGCACTACATGAAAGTAAATTATTTACCTTAACAAGTTATTCAAAATAACTAAAAGTCCTAATAAAAAGCTAATCTAAAAATATGGGTCTTAAGTAAACCTTTAAACCTATGAAAATGGGGCTCATTTCGTATTTGTGATGGTAACGCATTTCATAGTTTAGGTGCCGCAGCTAAAAAAGCACGTTCACACAATGCTTTTTTAGAGTTTACAATCCAAAAAAGTAGGTAATTAAAATATAGTTTTATAGTGGAGGAGATGCCCAGGACCTAAATAATCCGTGGCATTGAAAGCCTGTCAACTACAAAACACTGTACATGGAGTTAAAGAGAGTGTCCTTAAAGTGTTAAAATTCTCGTTTTTTTAACAACAACAATAACAAAATATTCAGAAACTGTCTACAAAAATTATTCAAGAACGACTTACGTTAAAGTTGAAAGAGCAGTTGACGAAAAAACCGTTAGCAATAAAACACTGTGACTGGTAACGGCACAGTTGTTCCAAAGAGGTACGGATGCGAACCTAACTTCACACTTTAAATGAACAAAATTTCGATCCAGTCACGGGTTTCTGAAAAGTGCTTGGCATTCAGCTTTGTATACTCACCAGCTGGAGGCACAAGTTGAATCCCGTTTCGTGATTGCCTTCGGTTGGCCGTTGGATCATTGAACTGGAACATGTCTGACGAACTGTGGAATCTCCCATACAGGAAGTATTGAACACCTCCCTATATCAAAACAACAGGGGGTTAAACTTTGTAGTAGTTATGGTTACAGAATAATTACTTAAAACGGTAAAACACAAAATAAAGATTACATTGACAATGATGTTTACAATGCCTGGTGATAAAGTTCAAGGTTGTGTGGGATATGCTGAAAACACTGGGGTACCCAATAAAAATTGATAATAGTTAAATTTCCCTAGCATGAATTACCATCTTGAAATATCTTTCTGTAGCTGTGTGTGATTTTCGTCTGATAAAAAGCTGTATCTAATGACAGTGTTTTTGTTTTGAAAAAAAAAGTCAACACAATTTTAGTTAGTACAACACAATAGCACAATCAAGTTTAAACAAAAAGTCAAAGTTTACCGTAAAGACGATATCCCCCATTTTGTCCTTTGTGTCTCGTTTACGAGAGAATTCCAATATCGTTTTTCCATTCACTTCCCGCGCTGATCGTCTTTCCAAGTTTTGTACATTATCTTTAACTACCGACGAACCACTCACGTGGTAATCCTAAAAAAGACAACACAGCGTATTAGTTTTGTACTAATGCCAAACGACGATATATCCAAAGTTTTGTAACACGGCGACAGTTTATTGTGAACGATGCAATGACACAAATGATTAAGACAATGAGTATAACATAGTACTCTAGCCTTTTTCAAATTATCAAATTCATTTGTTGTGATGTTTTATGATTTTATTTCCATTTTGCTTACAAGAAAACTAATTTGTTGACAGACTTAAAACTTGCCGCAAATGACAGCAACATTAAGTTAAGTCTGCAAAGCTTTAAAGTTAATCATTTGACTTTGTCGTCGTTTTTTTTTTCACCATCAAAGGTCATTTAAAAGAAAGAAAAAGCTAACTCAACGAAAAAACAAGTGTAGCCTACAACCAGAGTTAAGCTTGGTTTAGATCAATTGCTGACCTATTATTCGTGCGTGGTTCCTCTACAAAACGTTTACCGACATTTTCCTAAAAGAATGTTGTCGAATGCTTAGTGTACCCTAAACTCATAGCAAACGGCTCGGTAACCAATCATGCTGCGTTGAAGAAATTTAAAGGATAAGGTGCATGATAATATTTGTGTGTTATCTGTCTATTTATTTAGCATCACTACTCTTAGGTAGTCGGAGAACCCAACAGGTTTTACAACACAATTACTGGACTCCGAGGGCCTACGGTTTAACGTACTTATCCGAGAAGACGCGAAAGTCTAACCGTTTGCAGATGTTGGAGCAAAGGCAGCACCTTCTCCTCAGTTATTTTAAGACCCTGAGTGAAGGTCCGGCACCGGAAATCGAACCCGGGCCTCCCGCACGAAAGACTAGCGCCTTACCAACTAGGCTGGCCAGGCGGCGGTTAAAAGATGTCAAAGCGAATGAGCTGTGTCTTTATTGCACAGAAAGTCAAGAAAAGAATTAAACGGGAACAACTTACCATCAAATAACCCATTCCATTTTCTGTAACCCCACCTCCAGCGACGTCAATGGCTCCGCTACTGTTATATGCAAATCCCAAGCCAACCCAACCAGTTGCTGGAGCTTCCACTTTAAAATGAATTGTGTCTGTTGTAGAATTGTACACCCAGAAAACCACATATCCGTTTTCATCGAATCTCTGGTTAGGAGGATATACCACAGGGAAAACTAAAAAAGAATAAGAATTCAGTTTTTGGTGTTGAGCGTTTGCTTTACCATGTTTGTAAACTGTCGTCATATTCATGCGCAGAAAGAACTGTCTACAAAACTAATTTTAAGCATTTTCGGTTTCTAATGTACCAAAACAGTTTTTGGGCCTTCATTTTTAGTTGCATTGTGTTGTACTGTTTTATGATGAAACACCAGAGACCTTAAGAGACGCTAAAAAGACCTTATACTAAGGCAGTTTGCAACCTTTAAAACTGAAAGACATTTATTATGCAGTGCTCAAAACACATTAGTACATAAGCTACGTTTTGAGTTGTTCTTAACTTCACTTTGATTCAATAAAAACGTTGTGGTCCACAATTAGCATCTTGCACGTCTCAATCTGGGAAGAAACATAGACTGCATGCATGAAGGCTCATAGTGATAGTGGTTACAATAACGAAAAAAAAAATGGATGACACTCCCTTCTATCATTTCTAATGTTAATGCGATATACTTACCTGGACAAGCGTCAAGGTTACAGCTTCTGGTTTCTGAAAATGCTCCGATACAGTTTCGTCCGCCGTGTAACGGTGGTGGTTTCGTGCAGGTTCGTGATCGGCTTCTTGATCCTCCGCCACACGTCACGCTACACTCGCGCCATGCTCCCCAGTCAGAAAAGCCACCATGAACTATAAAACGCAAAGTAATGTTTTTAATCTGTTGGCATCTCCAGTTTCAAAAACCAAAAATGTAGTGAAAAAAGTTTATTAAATTTGTAAAACAATTTCCACTGGGAACCGAGCCCGGCGCATGCTCATGTTACGCGGCTATTAATGGGTAAATCAGAGTGTTCAATTGATGCTTTGATGTATTACGATGTAGGCCAAATAACCAAAGCCATTTTATTACTAACAAGTTAACGTCAGCAGTTGCTACAACAACAACAAAAAAAAAACTGCAAAGCTGTTTTTGAGCTTTCACAAAATCGACATCCAGCTAATTATGTCTGGCTGTGGAGCTGTGCTCCGAGGTCATGCATAGGCCGTATAGCGGCAGCAATATGCGCCTTAACATACTTTCGGTCCAACCTCGTTGAGCTGCGTCCTTCGCAATTCAGTCCATGACTGCAAGTAAGGGCGATTAGCTCGCTAGATATTATTATTATTATTATCATTATTATTATTATTATTTTCATTACTATTATTATTGTTATTATTATTATTATTATCGTTATTATTATTCAGCACTTTTGAATGTAATTGTTTACGGTTAGGTAAAATAACCAAATTTACCTATACAAGGCTGTTGATTACACGGTACAGTTCGCTGTGTTAGTCCAGAACACTGTTTGCCACCGTTAGATGGAGGAGGGTTGCTGCAGCTCCGTCGTTGATTTTGCACTCCGCCACCACAAGTCTTGGAACAGGCACCCTCATTTTGCCAGGTAGAAAATCCTCCGTCAACTAAATTAGAAATTGAATTGTATCTTTGCAAGTAAAAACAAAACTGACATATTTTGGGCAAATTCATTTCACTTTCTTACTTTGTAAGCTAAATCACGCAAAAGACAATTTCATCAAAAATCATTTGAAAGTTAAGGTAAAGTGGTACATCTACTATCTTTTCCATATGAATGGCCAAAGGCGCTTTACATTAATCAGTTTATCCCCAGCGGACCAGAAGCATATATAGGCGCAATTTGCGGTCGCTTTAAAGCGACCATGGATACTAATACTCATTTAACCGAACCCGGAAGGATTGAAAGCTAAATGGCCTTTAGCGGGAAAGAAGGCCAGAAATCAAACCAGGGGCCTAAGGGTTAGGAGGTAGGATCTTATAAATGCGCCAACCCTTAAAAAGTTATAGGTTATAAACTTTGCTGAAGCAGAAAGGAAACAACAAAAACATTAGGACCAATTTTAACAATGATACATTAAGTTTTAATTGGTATGGGGTTTTTTTTGTTATTTTTGAGATTCACTAATGCAAGCATGTTTTGACGCACCTGGAAAGACAGGTTGTACAGAAAGCTGGTATGACGCGATCGGTTTAAGGTTATTGATCGTTAGACTGCTTAAACCAGCGGAAACAGGTTGACAAATCAATCGATTAGGACCAGGCTCTTGATAGCAGACTTTGTACATCGCTGCCCCACTAATTTCATTCCACGAAACAGTTACACTCGTTGCGTTCCGAGGCTGAACTGTTAACTCGGTGGAAACGTCTGAGTAATGAAAAGTAGCAATTAGCGATTACAAAATCCAAAATATATCAAATAGGACTACAGGCTGAAAGAAGACGTTACGAAGAACAAAGTTTTCATTAAATTTTTTAGACCCGTTAACCTTGAAGCGTATCTTACACTTGGATAAACTCGGTTTACACTATCGCTTGGTGAAGGAAAGTAGATTCTAACTGAAATTTTACAGTTTCCTTTAACCGTAGAGACGATATTACCTGATTAATACGTTTTAGCAAACATGCAATTACCTTTCAAGGTTCTTTCTTAGACACAAATTGGGAGGATGGTCATGGCGACGGCTTAAAAAATTTTCGTTCAGCATACTTTAAAAATCTTTAACACCTATTACATCTCAAAAATTTAGACAGACTGGCAAGTTTTTTATAAATTCAAAAACACTAAAGTCTGGAACTTGATCCGAGAAAAGGCAAATTTAGAAAAAAGAAACAAACTTTAGAAACTAATAAAAGTTTTTTTGTAAACTGAACTGATAGAAAAAAAAACGTATGTAGTTATCGAGATACGCGATGCTCTTTACCATTTTACTACGTACACCTGTCGACTTTGCCAGTTTTAGTTGTTGCATTTATGTTTGTAACGAAAAGTAAAGTTATTTCTGACTCCACTAAATTTCAGTACGTAATACCTGTAACCTCCGTCCGACCTTAGCTACTTGACACGACTAGTTTATGCTATTTTTAGGTAGCTGGTTTCCTCTGAAAACTCGTAATTATTTTTCAAGTAATTAAAGAACTTCGCTGTTGTTTTTGTTTTGGTCAAGGCAAGAAGAAGTTCCCACGTCAAAACATTAAAAAAAACACACACACAAAAATTAGATAACTGATTTGAAATTAAAAACGGATAAACCATTGAACACTTTAATTAAGATGGGTAGTCTTACTAACTGATATCATTTCCCATGGTGTGCCTCGTTTTGCTCTATTGTTAAACCTCTTCTGATGACAAGCTGACAACCTTTGTGATGTATTGGAGATCAGTAAAGAAAGTTTTTCTGAACGAACTAAAAAACTAGGCTAAGAAATATTTAGATTGCTGGCGGCTGCAATAGTAAACTGATTAAAACTGCTACTCAGAATAACAACCTCTGACAAGCGCCTGCACTGTGCTCGTGTAGTTTCTTCCAGACTGAAGTCCCTCAAAAATGGTTTGTTGTTGCGGTTCGCCATCATCCTGAGGATCAACCTTTCTGCAAGACTTGTGTGAGGAGTCCTCGGCTTGAACACATACATTGTAATGGCTCAAGGTGGAAACTGGGACACGTTGCCACACAATTCTAGCTGAAGTTGTGTTCACTCGAGTTATCATAGTTTTTGGAAAGGCTGGGAGGAATAAAGACAATAAGATCATGTTAAGCTGACACTGGAAAGCCTCGGTCCAAATTTACAAAAAAAGGAAACCGAAGCCTTTTTCTCTTAAAGGAGATCAATCCAGCAAGTCTGGGCATTATTTACATTACATACATCTACAATACTGTAATTCGTCAGTTATGATTACACTCTTTTTTTTATAAGAACATTTTTTTATGAGAACGTGTGACTGAAAACTGCTAAAAATTCAAGAACATGCCGAGGCTGAGAGAAGGTTAACGTAACATTTACAATGATAATAATAATTCATACAGTGTTCTAAAAAATGAATGAAATTTATAAAATAAAAAAAGTTTACCCACTAAGATTATAACTAAACTCAAAAATTATAGTGATTTATGTGAGGTGAAAATTTTCACATACGATAACTAAAAGGTTGCTTCAGCAGGAAAGCAGGAGAACTGATACTGAATATAAAACAGACATCAACATTAAGTCTTAGTCGAGCACTTTAATGACTTCTGCTTACACTTCAAAATTAGGAAGCTAACGAAGAATGATGGAAGGTTTTAGGATATTAATCACAAAACAATGGTAACAAGTAAAAAAACAATGGAAGAATACAAGCAACTTTTATCAATTTGATCACAAGAAGATTTATTACGTGTACAATACCTGAATCCCGGATGTTGACTGTTTCACGTGATATACTTATTTGGCTTACGTTGAAAACAACCGTTCTCGATGTTGGATTGCTTGCGCAGAACAAATAGATCCGTGAGTCGGGCTAGAAAAAAGATGAGCAAGTTTTTAGATTATTTGAAGAGCCTTGCGAATGGATTATTTTAACCAAGGAATGCTTTGAGAATGGACATTTAACTAAAAGGTAGAGCGTTGCTTCAGGGAGTGTTTAAACTGGAGCTTATATTTTCTCAAAGTACTTACCATGAATTGCACATCGTTCATCATATCACGAGAGACTCGCCTACGAGAAAACTCCACTGTCACAACACCGTTTGCAAAACTGACAGCTCTTTCAAACGCGTTCTGCTTGGCATCTTTTAGAAGCATCGATCCATCGAGTGAATGGTAATCCTTAAGATAACAACAAGAAACGCAAGAGCGGGAAAGTTAACTTCTTGACGAAAAAAAAATTTAGTTTACCTTTAAGTTAATATTTTTTTCCTGAAACATCTTAATCTTGGCAGGGGGCATAGCGAAATCATCAATTTTGTAAAATGAAACCGAATCTTCTACCAAAATCCAAAACTTCCGACGTTAGGACTTATAGAGCGAAGACAGCATTGATTCAAACATCTTCAAAATTAAGTGCAGCTTCAACTCTATTCTTTTTAACAGCTTGCAACGGTGTCAATAAATTATTTGATTAGTATAGTAAGCAAAACATTAAATATAGTAAATAAGCTAATTCTTTGTTTTTTCTTGTGATTGGTTGATTCTTGGTCACGTGCCCCTGATCAAATTAAAAATTTAAGTATCCCGATCGGGACACACCTTTGCGCAGTTGTCGCCCGCGCATCGCCTTTGTTTGTTTTGGTCGATATGATTCTTTGAGGTAAAGTCTAAATACATAACAAAACACTTTATGTATAGCCCCTCGGCAAGCAAGTTAGTTTTGTTTTCCCTAGAATCTTGATGTTTCTTGAGACGAAAATCTGGACTCTAGGAAAAACAAAACTGACTTTTTTCCTGGGGACTATAAATCAAGTATTAAGTATGATGACGTAGCACGAGGCATGAAACAGGGACAATCTTTTTTATCTCAAAAAAGTCAATTCTGAGCACAACAGTCGCATAGTTATAACTTTAATCAATAAATTATTCCCTTGAAAATGTTTGAAATAAAAATTTTAGGACAATTTTTAACAGAAATGAATATTTTTAAACAAAAACCACATAACTCACTGTCGCTACGTCACAGACTACCAGTCCCCCGTCTGCTCGGTCAAAATTTACATTCCGACCTTTTTTTTATGAAAAAGCATACTTAGTCTTTGCTTTTTCGAATTTTGAGATCATAGATGAGAACAGTTTTAATCCAAAGTGTAAAAAAATAACCTTGATAAGGACTTTAAGTTTCTTTTGTTCAAAGGCACCAACATGGTAAGCTACGACGTCAGGTAAAAACCGGAAACTTAACCTAGGCTGCTGTACAAACGGAGAAAGCAAATACCGTCACAAAAGTCGTTTTGTCAGGTTGCATTCCCCCAGCAATAAAATCGAAGCCTTTCGATAGGTCTTTGCTGGTTGTAAACCCGATTCCTGCCCAGCCTGTAGAGCTTCTTGCCATCAACTTAAAGTGTACTATGTCTCTCTCGGCGTCATAAAACCGATTCACGTTGCAACTGCCAAGTTTCATCTCTCCGTTGTAGTTGATTTCAGCTAGAAAATAAAGTATTAAAGCAATTTTGTTTTTGCAAGATATATACAATATCAAGTGTCAAAAAACGTAGAAACTCATACTCCATGAATTATAACAACAATCTAATAACAATAAATAATATTTTATTATTTCTAGCACCATGTTGAATGTTTCAGCGACTAAAAAAAACAAAATCTATAATCGCTTCATAAAAATTAAAAAGCAAAACCAATACGACGTTTGTGACTAGTATTTGATTCAATATGATATTTCGGTAATTAGATGATCTATTGATCCAACGAAAGCAGAATTTTCGTAAACGATTGCTTTATTCGTTTTATGCTCGTTAAAACAGTTTTGTTTGTGAGAAAAATCGTTGTTCCGTCTGTTCCGCGTTCCATATTTCGTCAATCTTCAGTTTACTAACACCCGTTTTAACCAATTATTTGGCAGAATCCACGTTTGAATTTTTGACTGGGACTATAAAAATCATTTTTGCGAAAGGAAAAAAAACAAAACAATATTTTCCTGTTAGAAAGTGTTTAGAATCCTTTCCCGCTAGACTCTTTTCACGTTTCGTAACTTGTGAAATCTGTTTATGCTTTCGTGTTTTAGACTTGCTACGAATCGCGGCTTTTTCGTTCAAAAAAAACTACGAAAATATGAAAACTACTAAAACTAAAAAACTAAAACTAATTATCGTTGTGCTTTTCGCTTAACTTCATAAAAAATTCAACATGAAACTCAACAACGAAAACTGTTTTGTGCGACTCTTTGCGTCCAAAGAAATTGGTTGGCTTGTCAGTCTGTTTGTTCAGAAGTGCTGTGGTTCCCTTGAATGGACCAAAGCGCATTTGATAATGTTTGGAAAATAACCTTGTCCATTTCATCATTGGGTCTGGATGCTACAACTTCGTATCCTAAAGTATCCAGCAAGTTGTTGTACAGTTGGCAACTAGCTGTGAACTCACGATCGGCTTCTTTGGCTGCAAATGTACTGCTTGCGTGTCTGTGATGACATTCTGTGATGCTTATTATTTTTATTTTTAACTAACTTTAATTACTATCAGTAAAACGTTGTTTAATGGAATTAGCAGAGTTTGTATCCCTCTTTGCAGGACATTGAAAACTTAAAGACAGTTAAGGTGACTTAAAATTACTGAAGTACTTGGTCTGCCTACAGTACCTTAGAGGTATGCAAACCTTGTAGCTTATTAAAGAACAGTACAAAAGAAATTAGTTGCATGTCATGTTAGACATAGAATATCAAGCTGTAAGTTTTAACATTTGTCGTAGGGCCTGTTCATATGAAGTGGGGCACCCCGGATAGTTGAGGTAACCCTAGGAGAAAAAAGGAAAAGCAGCTTTCACATGTGCATCTAGACACAGGGAAAGCGTTTCAAACTAGCATCGCACGGCTGCTACGACATTAATTGACAAACAAATAAGACGGGTAGAACACATCTTATTGTAGCTTATTGTAGCAAAGGTTTTCCAAGTAGTTTTCGTTACAATTCGCTATCTTTGATAGTTGTTTTTAACGAAAAACTCGCCACGAGATCGATCATAAGCGCGAGAAGCTATGTCGAATTTCGGGGCTTCGTTTCAGTACTGTGCACCCCACCGCGAGTGTTCACGCGAGCAAACACTGCGAAAACCTGGGTAACCCAGCCCCACTGACCGCACTTAACCTCTAATTCAAAAATAGTCAAGTTAAAAAGAGAGAGATTATGGGCATTCGGGTAACCTCATCTCGCCGGGTTACCCGACTATCCCGTAGTTCCACGCCCTGATTATGTAAACAGGCCCTTAATACATCATCAGTGTGGTGAAGCATGCCAGCTCTAAACAAGACAACAAGCAAGTGAAGATTGTTGTGATGGAGCTACCTTCAATAATTGCTCTTCCCAAGACAGTAGCTGAGTAAATTCATCAAGATTTTGAAACAAATACAACTCAGTTTGGAATGATAGTATATGGTATTTTTAGTTAAATACTTCACAGAAACTTTGCAGAATTCGATGAGTTTCTGGATTATGAGCTCAGTGTATTACCATTGGTAGCATTGTTTAGCAATTATGCTCTACTAAATGCCACTCATTGTCATTCACTCAACTGTCTTTTCTGCGTAGACTACAAGATTTACAATTAAAGTTAAGAAATGCTTGAAGTTCTTAAACTGAAAAAAAATTGAGTTCTTCAATGTTTGTTGTTCAACTATCAAACTTTTCAAACTGAAAATGCAAAAACGGTTCTAGTTGATTTGGTCCGAATTAAGGCTGGCTACAGCCTCTTCTTGAAGTTTCTAAACAACAATATTGGTGAAACTAACCTGATACAGTCCTAGAAATTTGTGGCTTGCTCCGCGGTCCCTCTCCATTGGAGTTAACAGCTGTCACCGAGACATTATACATTACATTCTCCTCAAGTCCTGTTAGTGTGAAACTTGTACTTGATTTAGGAATGATCATCGTTTTTACACTACCATCGCTGAACAAACCAGAATATGGCTGATAATACACTTTGTATCCTGTAATAACACCATTGCTACCTCCATCGGCAACTTGATCGAATCTACATGTGATACTTCTTGATGTAACATACCAGTCTTGAATGTTCTTTGGTGCTTGAGTTGGAGGTCCTTGGGAAAAATGAACCGTTATAACTTTACTTTGTGTGTTGCTATAACGTTATACCTACTTCCAACCGGAAATCCTTCTGTACGATAGGTAAGACTTATATTTCTTACAAAAAGCTTAAAATAACTCAAAAATCCTCGGTCAAATTAGAAACAAAATAAAATTTCCGATTTAGCATGGTGGGTACAAACAAATGAAAGCATGTTACGAAATTTTAAAGAACAGAAACAATTGCAATACCACTAACTACGTATTGAAATAAGTCCCAAGTAAGATTGAGACATAGCGCTTAGGCTAGGCAAACCTTTGTATTAAATGTACGCAACGATGCAATACAGGCAAAAAAATCAACAATAAAATTTCACCGCTAACACGATCAATTAAAACTTACAATTACAAACCAAAAAAAAAAAATTACGTAGCTGCCCCCGAGAAGGCAATTTAGTGACGCAATGCCCGTGTGTAAAATACCTTTAGAAAGATTGAGAACAAAATTTGTCTTTAATTTCAACAATATCCTGCACTGTTTGTGAAGCTTATGAGAAAACCAGTAAAATTCAGTGTAGGAAATTTTAGTTTCACGTTACATTAATGGGTATTCGAGACTACACAAAATTACTGTTTTTCCTTGAGTATAAAGCACCTTTGCTGTGTTATCTGTAAACTAATCACTTGTTTTTATGAACTACAGGGTTACTCACTCAAAGAACGTTTCCACAAAAAGACTGTATAGAATTTGTTAAGCGAGAAATTTTATACTAAAATACTTGATAAAATTGACACTACGGTTTAAAGACCACAATCTCTAGGCGTTCATCATTCTTGTTTTTACAACATCAATAGAACCTTTGAAAAGGTCAAAATAAATATAAACAGGAAACAATCGAATACATGAAAAAACTACGGATGATTAGATAACGAAATTACCTGCTGAACAAGCCTGCGTGTTACAAGATACAGTTTGTTGCGTTGATCCAGAACAGACTTTGCCACCGTTAGATGGAGGCGGATTGGTGCACGTCCGCTGCTGTCTTTGTATTCCGCTTCCACAAGTCTT
>JAOBAT010082185.1:0-19205 GCA_026413305.1 Hydrozoanthus tunicans
TCTTCACCCCGACCCCACCCTTCCCCCCCCCCCCCACCCACAAGATACACTGATACGTCCCTAAGCTGCATGTCAATCATCTCACTGTCCATACTGTGTATTGTTCAATCCATAGCGCTTTCTACAGCATCTACGGTTTCTACTACCGGCTACAGTACCCGAGGTCCCCAACAGCTTTTTACAATGACTCTACCTCAGACCACGGCCAGACCAGTTTTTACTTTACCACTGCCGCCAGAATTTCTACCTCGACGCAGGCTTAGAAACAAATTTGTTCGCTATCTCCTCAAGAAGAAGCAAAAAAAAAACAGAAGAGCATTCAGTTGAAAAGAAAAGAATAAGCAACGTCATCTATCTTAAATTTCAATAAAGAACGATATAGAAATAGATGTTTGTCTATAACAGTTCAGTTAAGTGACGCGAAATTGCGTGGATTGCACGTCATTTTCTTTGTTCCCTCAGCAGCATAAAAGTTCTTTGCATTCCTCCTGTAAAACCCATCAGAACAGAATCATTTACATCAAACACGTCTTCAGCTTGAACAAAGAATAATCGTAATCAATTTTTTCCCTTGTTTAACATAATAATGTTTTTTGTTGAAACCGAAACTTTTCTGCCGCAGAACCAGTCTTAGTCTCTGAGACATTCGTCGCAGCATTTAATTTTCAACAACACTGTATGGTTCCCTGCATAAATTTGTAACGTCGCTGTAATGTCAACGAATTCGATAATTCAAGCAAGAATTAAATATGTTAATCTAATTCTTATTCATCCAGGAGTAAAATATACCTTGAAATACATCAAGTGCTTTACGTCTCGATCTATCGCAATAGAAAAAGGCCGTTTCCAGAGAAGCAAAGACTCGCAACGCAAACTGACTAACATCATCTACGATTGGTAAACCATTCCAGTTTCTTTTAGCAACTACAGCAGATACAATTTCTAACTGCGTATTATAGCTCATTATAGACAATAAAAATTAAAACAAAAGGAAATCACTCTGGATCGGCGTCGATTCGTATAGCTTGATAGTTTCAATTCACGATCAATATTCGCGTCTTTATTTAAAGACTCAAAATAGAGTATATACCAAGTTGATACACACATCCAAGCAAAAATTAACTTTATGGCAAAAAAGTGACTTTACTTTATTTTTTCTCCTTAGTTCAAATAGAAAAAGGTTTGTCCAGAAGAGAAGATAGATACGTCCTATAGGCAGAATTGAAAGTGATTTAGCTTTGAGTACACCAAAGCGTTTTTCATTTTCACAGTCTTTTAAATGCTGAAAGAAAAAAATTGAACTTAACAAATTTTATCGACAAAAACCTTAAAATCATCAGGTTTTAATACTGCAAAGTTGTATTTTATTGCCAACGAGCAGCCGAGGCCAAGAGGCCGAGGCTGCGAGGCGGCAGCTCATAGAGCCGAGTGCGTGAGCTGCAGGGAGAAAAAATCTCGATTTTCGCGTAACTTGAGTTAACAATAGAGTTTTCGGTAGCCAATCATTGTAGGTAAGTTTTGAGGAGTTGAGCCAATCGGAGCGCCTGTTACTCGTGCTCTCAATCACCGTTTTTAGTTCTTTTCATACCTCGTGCTCTTGGTCCCTTCGAGTGCGAGCGTGAAATGGATTTTGCATTCGAAAGGTGAGTAAAACGATTACTTCTTTGAGACATTTTGCGTTTATTGATTGATAGATATGTGGGTGCACTTCTGTCAAGTGTTCTTGTAAACTAAAACTCGTCTCAAGCAGTTTAAAGTTAAATAAAACTGTTGACAAGTTAAGCGCTGACAATCGTCCAGCGAGCCATTTATACTGATTACAATTTACACGAGCTAGCAAGCTCACAATCGGCCAGCGAGCCATCACACAAGCTAATCAGCCACCAAGCAAAGCATTCGAGATACAAATCGGTCAGCGAGCCAAACACTAAGAAAGCATTTCATAATCGGCCAGCAAGCCATCACACGAGCTAACAAGCCTTTAAATTTGCCAGTAAGCAAAACACTCGAGCTAGCAAACTCACCACATATTGGCCAGCGAGCCAGACACTAGAAGAAATCATTTTTACATCAGTTCACCATTGAGTACACGAAGAAAGAAATAATCACATAGATCTGTGACCGAGCAAACAAACACCAGGAAAGCATTGATCAGCCGTCGAGGTAAATATATCAAACGACTGCTATAGCTTAAGTTGCAGTTTTACCTGGAAGCAACCTAAAGCTCGTCCCCTTAATAAATCTTATGAAAGCACAGAGCTGGAAGTAGACTAGAAATATCTACTTTCTGAAGTTGTTTCCCGGGGTTCTGAAGTCAACTTGACTTCTGAAGTGCGCCTGTAGTAGCGCTACAAATACAATGCTGTGTTTCTGTACATTTCTCATGTTATTATTGTTACATAATCAACCCAATTATAAGCATTGTTATAACTGTGTTTTTGCCTGTTCATATGCATACGGAAATGTTAGTGTTACCTTTGTTAAGTTTAGGGGTAAATATCTGTCAAGAAGAATGCCTTACCCTTCAAATGGTAGTTTTAATCCTTTTGCTATATCAAACAAGGAGGAACATATTGCAAATGGGAATATAAACAATTTCGAAAATGCTGAGTTGTTACAAAGACAAACCAAAAACATATCAATGTACAGCAGTAGCTCTGAAGGGATAGTGTGCAGAAACCATTTCCAAAATTACTGTTTGACACATTTTGGGCAATTTTCATGTGCAGTTGATTGTTTTCTTGAGCTAAGTCATTGCGCATTTTGGAGTCACCTTCATAATATTACTCGTAATGAGTTTTTTGACTTAATCTATGAGTCGTGTAATGCAAGGCAAAGACTTGGTGCCATTGACATTGTGCGAGAGTCTGTATGATCTTATATCAAACCACTGCCCTTCGTTTTTTGGAAGGAATGCAGATGCTGTCTTTACTGATATTTTCACATTGAGAACTGTAGTCAATCTAAGTGATAACTTGAAACCATTGTCTCTTGTTCAGCAAAGAAGTCAATCCAGTTGTTCACTGTGTGGCAACCAGATAGTTAAGGCTGCAAGTATAATGGTTCTCTACTTAACGTGCCCAAACCTGATGTCCACAGATTTTGAAAGCCATGTTTCTGAAGCTGTTTTACCCAATGCTAGGGCTCTTTATTGTGATTCATGCGATAGGCAATCTGGTGATATTCCTGCAATGCTGCATTTTGTTACAATGCCAAAGTTTTTGATGACTGAATTATCACCAAAATGTATTAATTATATTCAATTTCCACTTAACATAGACGTGTTAGGAAGTTTCTATTCACTGAAAGCTGCTGTGCCTTGTTCGAGCCACCATTTTACTGTAGGTATTAATAGAGGAACGTCTTGGTTATACTATGATGATCTGTGTGCAACAGTTCAAGACTGATACCATACTTTTCAAGATCTGTTGACGGTATTTAACAATGGTTGGTTCTTTGCTGTCTATGAGACATCTAGCTTGCCCTTAGTAGATGATGCGCTTGAAAGAGCCAGGTCATTTTCTTGCGTGCGACAAACTTTATCCGAAGAATTGAATAAGGTGCCTGAAATGTCAGCTAATACAAATATAGATAGCCAGATTCAAAGCCCTTCCCTTGTGAAAAATACTTCGAGAGACAAAGGTGGACTTCTGAAAAGGGGGAAACGAAATACATACATGAAGGAATACATGAGAAAAAGGAGGAATAATGGAACTGAGAATGAGAAATGGCAAAGCACATACACAAAGGATTACATTAAGAGGAAACAGTGCAATGATGATGAAACTCGCATATCCTGTAATAAACGCAATAGAGCTGAGTACATGAAGAAATATAGAAAGCAAAAAAAAATGGACAGCATGAATGCAAATCAGTCAAAAAATGATATTAAAAAATAAAGCAATTCTCCATCTTCAGATAATGCAGATGAAAAAGCTCTGCTCCATGCTCCAGATAAGGAAGTGTATTTGTCTCAATTTGATAGTCAAAGAAATGAACCTATCCATGACCAGAAATAGGCAATCAAGAGTAGCAAGATTTTCATATCTCAATGAAATTCAAAATTTTCAGATGTGAGGTTTGTTTTGAGGCATGGCCATTGTCCACAAAATCTAGAAAGAAAGTGCCATATATTTGCTCAAGATGTGCTCGAGACAAAAACACTGTGAAAAAATTTTCAATTCAAAAAAATATGAAACCCTCTCAAATGCAAGTACCAATTGAATTGCAAAGCCTCACTCAGTTAGAAGAAATGTCGATAGCACGAGTTTTCCTAGTCATATCTGTTTATACAAATCCTGGCGGACAAAAAGCATACAAAGGTCACTGTATCAATTTTTCACAAGGTATCCAGAAACTAGCCGACTCACTGCCCAGATACCCTAAGAGCTACCAGTAATAGTAGTCTCTGTTAAAGGCAAAGATAACGTTTATAAAGACCTCACAGTGAGAAGACAGAAAGTGAGTTGTGCTCTCCATTGGTTGGTTCAGCACAATCCTGTTTATAAAGAAATCACCATAGATTACAGTTGTTTAAACTCCTTGCCAATTGAAGGGAATCCCATGTGATCTACCTCAAATCAACGTTAGTGAAAATTTCCAAGACGACGAAACTGACCCAGACAGAGGACCACTTGCTGTTGATGAAATACCAGTCAATGAAGAGACAGAATTAAGTAGTACAATTCTTTACCCAATTAACCTGAAGCCACAGAAGCAACTGATAACAGATGGGCTTTTACAGAATACAAAAATGAACTGGCCTTTCCGTAATTCTAGCCCTATTAATGAATTCAAGATTGAATATCTTGCTACAATGGCTTTCCCTACACTTTTTCCAGATGCCAAGGGAGACCCTACAAACAGTGCTGTTATGCGAGATCTAACCCTGGGAGAAAAGGTAAAGCATCTAATTAAATTTGCTGAGTATTCCAATGGAAAATGGGTTAAAAGGTTTGCCAGCCATCCACGGTTTGCCTATTGGGCATTCAACATGATTCAAAGACACAGGCTTCTTAGTCAAGGAGGTACTTTTTTGAAGACAAAACTACTCTTATGACAAAACTTATGCATTATGCTAAAAATGTTACAGGAAGTAATAGCTACTGGCATAAAGCAAAAGACGATTTACGTGCGACCATTGCACAAGTAGGACCTCCAACAATATTTTTTACTTTGTCTTGTGCTGAATACCACTGGCCTGAATTTCATAATCTCATCGATGATTCGCATTGTGAAAATTTTCCACCAGAAATCAGACAGCAACATGTTCTTCAGAATCCACATCTGCTAGACTGGTTGTTTACTGAGCGAACTGATCGCTTAGTTAAGTTGTGGTTAAATAAATCATTAGGAGCAACTTGGCATTGGTACAGATACGAGTATGCTGTACAGAGGGGCTCTATTCATTGTCATGGAGTTGCCAAACTGCAGAATGACCCAGGACTTTGTGAACTTACTGAAGTAGCACTGCAGGGCTTTCTCGCATCAAAATATGTAAACGAGAATCGTACCCTTCTTTCAGATGAAGAACTGACAGAATTTGAAAACAAGAGAAAAGAAGGGCAAAATGCAGAGCCTATTTTTTGCCAATATGTTAACTTCTTATTGTTAACTTGGAATCCCTGTTCTCCAGATGAAGGCTGGTCTAAACCAGATTTTCACCCCTGTCAGACATCATACTTCTCTTTGAAAACCAATAAGATGGAAGAAGACTACGTTAATCTACTGAATTCCGTGCAAAGGCATACAATATGTAGCACTAAGTTCAGAATTAAAATGCAGATTTAATTTTCCATTTGAGGACTGTACCAAAACAAGGATAGATTTTTTACGTAGTGATACAGGTAAAGAATTAGTTCCTGATTGGGAACTAAAACTACAGACTTTAAAAGCATTTATCAGAAAAGACATTGACAGTTTACTAAATGTCCAAGAAGCCCAAGAAGAAAAGGAAGAATGGATATGTTGATGTCTGAATTGAACATTCAGGATATAAATAACAAGATGCAGTGTGTCCCAGTACCTGATGGTTATTGGCACAGTGTAAATGAGGTGTTCGATGAATTTGAACTTAACTCTGTGGCATCATGGTTGAGCAATCAGAAATCTATTAACGATCCTGAATGGAACATGGCAGCAGGAATAGTAGACGTTTCATCCTTTAGTTTTGAGCAAAAACATTGCGTAGAGTCTGGTTCAACAACACTTTCAGAGCAAAACAAAAGACCCTTTACGTCTTCTTATTAAAAGCATTGCTGGATCAGGGAAAAGCTATGTTATCCATGCTGTTAGAAATTTTACGTAGCCTAACCAAGTATTAGCTTACACTGGAAAAACCTCTTTCAATGTTAATGGCATTACTTTGCATTCCTTCCTAAAATTGCCAATTGGTTCAAAAAGGCTAATTAAAAGGAATAGCACTGCAACAGTTGCAAAATAATCTCAAAAATCTTGAATATATGATCATAGACGAGTATTCATTTTTGGGTCAGAGTTTGCTAGGCTGGATAGATTCAAGATGCCGCCAAGCGACAGGTCAGACAGACAAGCCTTTTGGTGGTCTTTCTTTAATTCTTGTTGGTGACGTTGCACAGTTAACCCCTGTTGGTGACAAGCCACTTTATCACACAATGCCCAAATCAGAAAAGCAAATTCAGGGTCACCTTATGTATCAGCTGTTTGAACAATTGATAAATTTAACAGTCAATCACAGAGTGAGTGGTAACAGCACATCCCAGACCCATTTCAGAGAACTTCTTCTCAGAGCTCGTAACGGTGAATCAACAACAGCTGATTGGCAGACATTGTTATCAAGAACTCCTCAGCAGATTACAGATCATAATGAACTAGAATCAACAGCAATAAGGCTGTGCTACCTTAAATCTAAAGTTGCAGAGATAAACATGGCAAGATTAAAATCTCTAAATCACCCAATAGCAGCAGTAAAGGCAAGACACTCTGGTGGTGCTCATACTCTTAGTACTGATGAAATGGGAGGACTCGAACCAGCAGTTTACTTGGCTAAGGGAGCTAGAGTTATGCTACAATGAACATTTAGACAAAAGTTGGCCGGCTTAACGATCTAGCTTTAGTAAAGACGCTTGTATCTTCCTTTCTTAATGTCATTTTGCATTTCACGTTGCACTTCGGTGATCCAGAATTGTTCAGCTCTTTGTATATCCTTAAGATTTAATTGAGACGTTGCATTTCTAAATGTAGTTTTAGGTTTCATTTTATACATGGCCAAAATTCGTGCCGTGACTCTTAGCAATTTGTTATAGTTGGAGTATTTTTGTATATTTATGCGTGTAGCGAGAGTATCACGGATCTTATTTTCCTGTTCAATGCACCATAATATTTGTAGATCCTAGTTTTAAAGTGTCTGGTAGTTGCAGTTCATTCGTGTTCTTTTGGTATATAGGCCATTCGTTTTCCGGTTTTCTAAGAAATTCAGGTCCTTTTTGCCACATACTTTCTATGCCAATATTTTTGGGTTCAATTTTACCACGCGTTAGCCAATCTGCAATATTGTGTTCTCCTGGAATCCAATACCAATCATCGATGTTGGTACCTTCCTGTACCTCTCCCACTCTTGTCGCAGCAAAGGTATTGAACCCGTACGTTTCTTTTCTGATCATGGCGTTAACGATTTGCGAGTCTACTAGATAATATGAATGTTGAAAGTTATACCTGCATTCACTAGTTAAAGTTTTCTTCAATCTTTTGTTTATGACAGCTGCTCATAGTTTTATTCGATCGATGGACATCTTTTTTTATGGGTGCTAGACGTTTTTTTTGAAAGCAATAACTGAGAGTCGAACCCTCCACCTTTTAGTTTCCAACGTATGTATGCACGCGCGCCATATGCATCTTTGGATCCGTCACTAAAAATCACAAGTGTCGGGTCGTCTTCGTAATTTTCTGGTTTTATGCATCGTTTGCTTTTTACTTTATTCATTTCGTGCATATCGTTGAAGAATTTTGTCCAGTCACGTTGATAATTGTCTGTTCTCTCATTAATACTTTCGCGCGAACTGTGAAAGGCCTAGCGATTCCCAATGGGTCGTATATACTGTTAACTTGAGATAAAATTGCTCTTTTTGATAGTTCTATTGGGATTGAGTGTGAAGTGTTTTTGGTCCGATCAAGTTGTTTTGTGGTTATTCTCTTCTTTTTAGGCTTAAAACTTAGTTTCACTTTAAAATGAAGTTCATCTTCGTTTGGATTCCATGTGATACCGAGTACCTTTTCAGATGATGTTGGTAATATGTCTCCATCTTTTGTAGTTGACTCTTTAGAGTAGATTCATTCCTTCATTTTAAATCCTCCTTTGTCGAGTATTTTTTCTATTTGATTTGTCAGCGTTAAAGCGTTTTCTTTAGTAACAGTGCTGTTTATGATATCGTCCACGTAATTATTTTCCTTTATTATCCTTGTGGCTTGAGGAAAATTGTTTCGGCCAAGTTCTGCTGTCTGACGAAGTGCTATGGCTGCAATTGCGCCGTAAGGCTTGTCGCCGAATGATACTCGTTGTATTACATAGGTACATTTCTATTTATTTATGTTTCTCCATAAAAATCGATGTGTGTGCTGTTCTATGTCTGTTATATGTACAGTATGGTACATTTTTCGTATATCGCCGATGAAGGCAACTTCGTTTTCTCGAAACTTGATGAGAATATCTAAAAGACTGTTTAACAAGTCTGCTCCTTTGGCCCAATACTCGTTTAATGTATGGCCCATATAACTAGCGCTACTGTTAAACACAATGAGCACAGGCGTTGTTTTGAAATCTGGCTTAACTTCAATACTTCATGGTGTGCGATATAGTGCAATGGTCCCTTGTATGATCGCAATTCCTCTTCTGTGAGTTTGCGGGCTACATTCCGTTTAAGCATATCTTGAATTTGTTGGTCATAGATTTCTGCATGTTTTGGATTTTTTGCCAACCTTTTTTCAGTTGATACTAATTTCGCTATGGCAACTCTCTTATTATCAGGAAGATCCTTGGGATCCTTCACCCAGGGGTATTTAGCTCCCATCGTTTGTTTCTGCGTCATATTTAAGGTTCTTTCGTATCAATTGCAGTTCTCGTTCTTCTTGTAGTGTGTAGTTTTTAGTGCCGATTGCGCATTTGCCACTTATACATGATCCACATCGTAAGTTGCACTCTATGCCGAAAAAAGAGGGTTTGCAGTGTAATAAGATTCTGCATGCAAAAATTCGTGAAAAGCCTTTTGTATTCAAACCCCTGTTTACTGACCCACCTCAACCTTTTGGTGTCAAAGAGCTGCGTGAGCTATATTCTGCAAAATTTCTCCCGTTGGCAGCAATAATAGAGCAGGGGAAGAAATTTCAATCATGTGGCTAGAAGAGTTTTTGGACAACGTTGAAATGGAAACTGTTCCTATCAGGGCTCAAGACGTCCTACAGTTCATCACAGGCACAAATCAAATACCTCCCTGTGGATTTGAAAAGAAAATAGAGATCAATTATTTCCCGAGCGGCTGGTGAGAGGCGCTATCCTTATGCCTCAACATGTGCCCTGCAATTCTGTATCCCAAGAAACGTTGATACATACAGTGCGATGGAAGAGTTGTTGATGGAGAGTTTTCAAGGGTGCCAAGGATTTGGCCAAATTTAAATAAAATTAATATAGTGTGCAATTTTTTGAAGTTTGATATAATGTTTCACAATTTTGAACTATAGATGAAATTGATATATTATAAAATATTACATATATATACATATAACTGATTCTTTAGTTGTGGAACAACAGTTAAAATGTTATTGTTTCAGTTTATACAATTATTACCCTGTACAACATTTAGAGGCTATGATACAAGAGAATTTTGACATTCCTTTTTCCAATTCACAAGTACAGTGTACATCATTCTGTATTACTCTATGGAGATAATTGTGATCAATAAATGTTGTTTGGTTGCCACTGTCTGTGAAAACCCTATTGAGACACATTTATCAGATAAAAGTATAATTGCATAGCTTCTTCCCAGTCAGAAGGCATTTGTGGATGACCAAACACATGCAAAAGGTAATCACTTAAGTCAGGATCAGCAATCATTGGTGGTCCCTTCACCTGTTGCTCTGCCCATACAATATCCATTGGGGAAAGACCATGTTTTTTGTCTTGAACACCTGCAAATTGAATATAGCAGGGGAAAAATTGTTTCCCCAGGTTAACGTTTTTGGTCAACTTGGGCTATACAAGTTTGCTTGATGGCCAAATTACATGCACAGCAATGGCATGACCAATAACAGCGCTCCATAGAATAGTAAGAGCATACATCATTTTGCCAGCAAGGCAGTCTAGATCTATTCTTACTCCCTCTCACTGTACATTTATTACGGGCTTCAGGATACATTGGTTACGAGTTTAAAAGGCAAAAGTATGAAATGCAACACTCTGTAGCTCAGTGGGTAGAGCATCTGACCAGTAATCAGAGAGTTCGATTCCCGTCAGTGACTTAGAAGTTTTTCTGATCACTCAAACTTGAGAAGCAGTTTCCTTCATTCTATACAAAAACAAGAAACAAAAAAATCGAGGCAGCATGAAAAATGAGGCGTGCGGGATGAGAAACTAATATTTTTTTTTGGCCTAATAGCAATAAGTTTACAAAATAAGTTGTGAGGAGTAAAACAAACGACTTGAATTTTTTAAACATGTTCCAGTAGTTTGCCTAATCTGCAATGCATGATCGGTAAGTTATGCTAACTTACTTTACAAATTACTGAGGATGGCAGAAGGTAAACTGCCAAAACATCTTTGAAAATTCAAGTCGTTTGGGTTTTTTTGCGAAGTTTTTATAAATAATAGGTTTGGCTTTAAAAAGTAAAAGGTACTTCTTGCCCAGTATTACATCATTATTCCTGATTAAAAATTCAAGTCTTTTGTTTTATTTCGCGAAGTTTTTTTTAATCATAGATTTGGCGTTAAAACGTAAACTAAGCCTAAGGTATAGTACTTGTTGCCTAGCATTCCATCATTATTCCTTATTCATTAATAGTTTCTCTCCTTGAAATATTTCCCTTCACCCCCAACATAAAAAAGGTATGCGACTTGCCTGATAACTTTGATAAGAAATACAACTCGTCAGGTACCCCCGAGAGACACTCAGCCATATTGTTTTTGCGAATCCGGTGGCTGTTCTATTCACTCGCCACAACGTTTAACTCTTTCTGAATCAAAGCCATAAACGAAAATTGCAGACCTCAAACATGAGCAAAATTACCAGGATCAAAACAACCATAGGCAGTCAAGTCTTTAAACAAATCAACCCACCATTCGCTGTTGGTCTTTCGGTAATGAGACCCCCATGCTTCGATGCGCTGATTAGCAGGGGAGCTGCCATATCTGTGGCCATTAGGTCCTGCATAGGGATAAATTGCATTCCGACAGAAAACACCCTGCATTGCAGCAAGTAGAACATTTTCTGTTCCCCAATCGGTTTGGACCATTCTCGGGCAGCCTTTAATTTGCTTCACGCACTTTAGGTAGTAGTATGCAATGACAGTTGGGTCGTGATTTGTGGCAGCAAACTGAAGAAATATAATTCTTCTAGAGTACCCACCAATGCAACCACTTATATGAAACCCATAAGGGGCTAATTTATCATAGCCGTCTATATGCCATACAGCGTTTGGTCCAGGACATCTGTACGTTCTCCTTTGTAGTCGGCGCTGTCTGCGCTAAGAGACGCCATTCGCATTCTTCCAGGGATTCAAAATTGTTAGTGCAAAGGCAGTCTGGAAGCCCCTCGCTAACATTTATCTGAAGTAGTAGCATCAAAAAGATAACCTGCTGAATTTTCATTTTATATACACTATCTTCCTGCGTTGTTCAAAACGTGCTCAATGAGCCGTAATAAAACTGCTTACATGAAGTACCTTGTGGAATTTGTTTTTGTGTTGTGGCATTTGTTTTTGTGTTGTGGGATTTGTTTTTGTGTTGTGGGATTTGTTTTGTGTTGTGGGATTTGTTTTTGTGTTGTGAAATTTGTTTTTGTGTTGTGGGATTTGTTTTTATGTTTTATCCCTATGAGCCACCTTAGTCTGACCTTATCTAAGAAAAAAACCTGTTTTGCAAGTGCAAAAAAATTATGGCAGCTGGAAGCTGATTCAATGTTGTTGTTGTGTGACGTCAAAAGCGTGTTCATATACTGTGATACAGACATTGTGTTCGACCAATCAGCGCGCGAGATTCACAAGATAATTCATAAAAGACATTACGGACGTTCAAAGCTTTCCAATGGATGTTTTGTTACGGAGTTTCGATGATTAATGTATGATAAGCGTTCCCTTTTCCCGATTCATTGGAGCTTACGTACGTTGCTTAGCTTACGTAAGTGGTACATTTTTCTCCTTAAAAAAACTAGAAAAACGTTGTAGCAACGTTGTAGCAACGTCGTAGACCGCCGTTTCGTTTCATTCGATAATGTACACACATAATTTGGCGAGGTCTGCACATCAACATACAGAAGCTTTTTACACCTACTCCCATTTTGCTATTTGATTACATGGACAGCATTAAAGCCTGATTTAACTGAAATCGTTATCGTTTTCAACCGAAACTTTTGTATTAATCAAATAATTGTGTTACCTACCACAGACTTTTTCTCCCGGGGGGGGGGGGGGTAATCCCTATATTGGGATGGTAGAAAATGTGAGCCTACTTGTTGTTCTTATAAAGTTGTTCTTATAAAAACAGCGTATACGTTGTTTCTGACTGCTTCAATCCTAATAAATTCGTAAACTTGTTTCTTACAAATCCACCAGTAGTGACGAAAAAAGATTTCAGGATACTTTCTTATGCTAAAGTCGAAAACGAGATGTGTGTTCTAACACAACGGGGAAAACAACACTTCTGACGTCACTCCTGATACTCCAATATTTGACAGTTGTCAAGTAGGCCTTGTCCCATCAGACTGTAGCAGTCTGATTTTAGCGGACGCCTTCAGCATCTCGGACCAAATTTAAAACTAGTCACAGAATTGGAGAGTTATTGAGCGAAGGTTATTGTCAGCGATGGAAATAACACTCTTAAGATCAACGATGGTGTTCGTCTTGTTTGTTCTGATGTCGACGTTTCCAACCCTAGTTCAGTCCTTTAGTCCAAGTGAGTATATTCACATTGTTTACAGGGGTTTCCATCCCACACAATATCGTTTCCTCCTTCTGAAATATTGGTATTATTTTGTAAATGACATCACAATTTTATTTGACTTCGCGTGAGTAATCTTAAAGTTGGTATTTTCAATTTGCTGTAATCAAATTCTAAGATGCTGGTTGTTTTCTCCATCAAGACAAAATACCCGTCCGTGCAATATACTCGATGGAGCTTTTTGAAGCTTCGTTTAATAAGGAAATGATTTCATTTTCCTCTTGTTTAGGAATAGATCTCAACATTCTCATCTTAAACTCTTCTTAAAAGGTTAAACTAGTTAAATCGTTGAAATCGTTTCGTTTCATAATCAGTCGAGCAGTCTAGCAAGCCACCGTGAAAATATTTGTCGCGGAATTCCTAAACAATAATTTAAAACGACCCTCTGATCGGCTTTCTGGGTATCGTTTTTCCGCCTTGTTTGAAATATGATATAACTAACAGTTTTGGCGAAATGTCTCTGAATTTGTTAGGAATAGTGCCTTTTCGTTTTTCATGCAGCTATTTCAACAAAGAGTTAGCAAAACGTAGAGTGAGGTTTGCAATGGATTGTTCTGGGAATTTCAAACTGGGCTTGTCTTTTTTTCTTAGCATTCTTTTGTTGAAATCTTTTAAACTTGGTGATGTAACGCGAACAGAAAGAAAACAAAAAAATGCAACTAGGAACTGACAAGCTCAATCTTTTCAATCTCCAGCGCTAGCGTGCTTCGTTTGATATGATATCGATTTTGAGATGAGAATACCAACAAACACGAAACTGAAAACTCTGCGTTTCCTGGGTCGTTTAATGATCGATTTTTTAACTTTCAAAGCTAAAGGCAACTCAACAAAAGCTAAAGCTCAATGTTGCACTGTAGTATTATGTTTTTTTGTTGTATTTTTGTTATGCTTTAAAAATCTTTTGATTTGGCGATGTACGTCACCAGATCCGAAAGAAAACAATTAAAATCGCGATCGATGTCGTTTTTAATATAAATTTTAGTTGAAAAATAACCCAGATAACCAAGTTATTCTTAAACACGAAACTAAAAACTCTTTATTCCTGGGTCGTTAAAGCGATTGTTTTCTTGTTAAAGCTGAAAGCCAACACAGGCCAAGTTATTTTGATTTGTTCGTTTCCCTCGACGGATCAAATTTTCTTTGTGGCTGCTGGACACATCAAGAAATTAGTCTGCATCATGAATGATTTCAGCTTAGGGTCAACGAATTCATTGTCGCTGGCGCCGATAAGTTCGTTGCGTTCCGTGCATGTTTTGGAAAACTCGCTATGCCTACAAGCCAGATGCTATGTACACGCCTTGGAAAAAACCTTCACTTTATCGTCTTAGTCGGACAATTAAGAGGCTCAAAGACTTCACGTTGCATCGAATCTCATCGTCAAAAGGATTATATACCGGGAGGGGGGTATTCCTATACTGGGGTGGTAGGTATGAGCGTATCACGAGGACCTTTGCGCCGATCCGCTAGCTGTCAAGGGAAAATTGGTATTTTTTTAGGGTATTTTTTGGACTTTTCCGACGGTTTTCCCTACCCTTTTGACCCCGAATAAATCACCCCCCCCCTGGATTATTTAGTTATGGTATCTAGTTAGTTATCTGGGAGGTGCATGCACATTCCGTCTTTTAAACAATAGATGGAATAATTTCTTTAATAGTATATTTATTAAGCCCATCGGAACAGTAAATGTCCTTCAAGGTTATTTATCGTCTCGTTTAACAATTCTAACTAGCATGCAGTAATCGTAGATCGATTAATAGGAGTGCTGCGAGTCATTGTGATGATCTTGTAGCGTTCTTGGGATGCTTTAAGCATACCACAAATTCACAAGAATGTTACTTTTATTTTGTATATTTGGTTCCGGTACTAGTGTAGATGCAGTTTCGTTTCTCAACTATGCATGTGAGATGGAAGTCTGATAGTCTTTTTTGGACTTCGCCTTGCTTTGCTCTTTCGTGTAATCCAGATAGAGCAAACAACATAAAGTGCAGAGATGATTTTATAGTAGTAGCTGTTTTGTTTTCAACTGCCGTACGGTATCATGCAGAGGTGGTTTAATAGTAGTAGCTGTTTTGTTTTCAACTGCCGTACAGTATCATGCAGAGGTAGTTTAATAGTAGTACTGTTTTGTTTTCAACTTTCCCACAACGGCAATCAGGCAGACGTTTCCCCGGTTGTTTCGTGTTTGCAGAACGAAGAACCGCTGGTGTCAATTTTCTGGAGCGACGACAACGCACATTTCGCACAAAACGGTAAATACCTTCCATCACACCATTCTGAGAAAAACTTTGAAAGTTGTGATAAACTATGGATTGCAAGTGTGGATACTTACCAACAAAGACAAAGAAATTCCGACAAAAAACACCAGTCCAAACAGTGATCGATAATATTTCTAATCGTAGTCGTTCGGTCCGCGTCAGGCCGGGTGTCGCACGTGTACCGTCGCCATCCCTTACCGTCGTTATTCGGGCTGCTTTGGTTGACTGCACTGGCATTGCCACAGGCAGCCCAGAATATGGCTGCTGCTCGCTACGCTCATACCTAAACCTCGCACCATGCTGTAGCACGTCATTTGACAACCTCGCGCCTGGGAGTGAAATGAACCTGGGTACCAGATTGGCATTTTTGAAATTTTCGACGTGCATTTTTTAACCTCGTTCCCAGGTTCTCTTTTCCCACCTGGGGTGGGGGCCCTGGTAACTAGGTTGCTTGTGGCGTCCATGTGACTTTGCGCAACTATTGTATTAACATAACGTTGTATTCACTCAGTCTTGAATCGGTAAACCCTTCTCGGCTTTGTACAACGTTTAACATCTGAAACTCTTTGGTACGTACGGCAGCTGAATTGTAGAACCAAACAGCAATCAGTTCGACAGTCGTATCGTGCTAATTAGCTTTTCAGCTCACTTACTGACTAGATGCAGAGCAAACAAAAATAGGAAACTCCGTTGTTAGTTTTCATGGTCTTTGTGTCACAAATGTTTCTTTGAAAGTCCACCTCGACAACTAAAACAGACATTAATAACAAGATAACTGACTGCGGCTGTTTTAGATGCAGAACATAAACACCATCTTTTTTAAACTGCCTTAGGTACTTTTTGTAATGGTGCTCGCAGTGTCCGTAGTCGTCGTAGGCGTAGTAATCGTAGTAGTTGTAGTCTTTCAAAGTAATTAAGCAATCGTAGTAATCGCAGGCTTACCTCAAGCCCTCGTAGTCGAAACCGAAGTCGCAATCGTAGTGGTCGTCGCAGGCGTAGTGATCGTCGTCGTCGTCGTCGTAGTCGAACTCCAAGTCCTATTTGTACGTCAAAGTAGTCTGAGTCGTGATCGAAGTCGAAGTCGCATTGTAGTCGAAGTGGTAGAATTTTGTCGTAGAGTGTTTCCATTGGTAAAAACTGTTAACATTTTAGAATAAGTCATGCAGTATGAGAAGCTATTGCATTTTTTATAACCAAGTTATCTGGACTGCCACCCGAAGGCCATCTTGAAAAACTGCTAGCTAAAATACATTCAAATGAATTCAGCAACTATGAAAGAAGACAATTTCAGAAGCATTTTTTTTTTATCAAAGAAAAAAAACCAACATTAAATGAGCCCCTTGACTTAATACACTAGATTTATTTCACATTTTGAATGTATTTTAGCAGCATTTCCTGAAGACATGGCCGTCCGTTGACAGCCGAACTATTTTGGTCATAAAGAAGGAGTGGCTTCTCGTACTGACCTTGATGCTTCAACTATATGCCCGAATTAATATATGTTAACATTTTCAAAGCAGAAAACCGTACTGTTTTTTCACGTTCTTGTAGATTGGAAGATAAAGTCAATTGAAACACCTTCTGTTAGTATCTCACTGGGTGATGCTCTAGGGCCTTCAGCCCAGCCCGCAGAGACACCAATAGACTTAACTCCGATCACGCCAATGAACCCTGCGGTAGCGCTAGGAAGTTCTAACAACAAAAGGTAGGTCGATTAATATCGTTTACAGAAGTTTGAAACTATGAAAATGCTAAAAATTTAGTTGTGTCCAAAATAGGGGTCACTTCGGTTCAGCCAACGATCTCTACAGGAAGTTCAGCAGCCCCTATGGTCATCTCAACAAGCCCCACTGTTGCCCCATCAATAAAAGGTACGTGCGTTACAAATATCTGGCGCAGATCCACCAATGTAAGAAGAAGAAAGGGCCTTAAACCTCAAGGGAAGCCCTCTTCCGTCGCCCACACTAGGTGACCGCGAAGCATATTCTGGGTTGGGGCTAATTATAAGCTTGCGCATAGCAGTACCAAACAAGCGTCGAATGCAAAGGCGTGAACTTCCTAGGGGGCATGCACCTCAGGAAATTATTGAATTTTCGAACCTCTGAGATCGCACCAAAAATGCTAAACGCAGTTTAAACAAAATTTTGGAAGTCGCAATCGTAGTGATCGTCGTCGTCCTAGTCGAACTCCAAGTCGTATTTGTACGTCGAAGTAGTCGGAGCGTGTTCGAAGTCGAAGTCGCATTGTAGTCGAAGTGTAGCCATTGTCGTAGAGTATTTCCATTGGTAAAAACTGTTAACATTTTAGAACAAAAGTCATGCAGTATGAGAAGCTATTGCATTTTTTATAACCAAGTTATCTGGACTGCCACCCGACGGCCAACTTCAAAAACTGCTAACTAAAATACATTCAAATGAATTTAGCAACTATGAAAGAAGACAATTTCAGTAGCATTTTTTTTATAAAAGAACAAAAACCAACTTTAAACGAGTCCCTTGATTTAGTACACTAGAATTATTTCACATTTTGAATGTATTTTAGCTAGCATTTTCTGAAGACATGGCCATCCGTAGACAGCCAAACTATTATGGTCATAAAAAGAGAATGGCTTCTCGTAGTGACTTTGATGCTACAACTATGTGCCCGAATTGATATATGTTAACATTTTCAAAGCAGAAAACCGTACTGTTTTTTCACGTTCTTGTAGATTGGAAGATAAAGTCAATTGAAACACTTGTTAATATCTCACTTGCTGCTACTCTTAGGCGTTCAACCCAGGCCGCAGGGACACCAATACACTCAACTTCGGTTACGCCAATGAGCTCTTCAGTAGCGCCATCAAGTTCAACAACAAAAGGTAGGTAGATTAATATTGTTTACAGAAGTTTGCAACTATGAAAAGGCTAAAGATTTAGATGTGTCCCAAATAGGGGTTACTTTGGTTCAGCCAACGATCCCTACAGTAAGTTTAGCAGCCTCTATGGTAATCTCAACAAGCGCCACTGTTGCCCCATGGCCACCACCAAATGGTACGTGCGTTACAAATATCAGGTGCAGATCCACGAATCTAATGAGAAGAGGGGGCCTTTAACCTCAAGGCAAGCCCTCTTCCGTCGCCCACACTCGGTGACCGCGAAGCTTATTCGGGGAGGGGGGCTAATTATATGCTTGCGCATAGCAGTACCAAACAAGCGCCGAATGCAAAGGCGCGAACTTCCTAGGGGGCATACACCCCAGGAAAATATTGAAATTTTCGAACCTCTGAGATTGCAGCGAAAATGCTAAACGCAGTTTAAACAAAATTTTGGAAATCGCAATCGTAGTGATCGTCGTCGTCCTAGTCGAACTCCAAGTCGTATTTGTACGTCGAAGTAGTCGGAGTCGTGATAGAGGTCGAAGTCGCATTGTAGTCGAAGTGGTAGCCATAGTCGAGGAGAATTTCCATTGGTGAAAACTGTGAAAGCTATTCCATTTTATATAACCAAGATATCTCAACTGCCACCCGACGGCCATCTTTAAAAACTTCTAGCGAAAATACATTCAATATTGGTCATAAAGAAGGAATGGCTTCTGGTACTGACTTTGATGCTACAACTATATGCCCGAATTGATATATGTTAACATTTTCAAAGCAGGAAACCGTACTGTTTTTTCACGTTCTTGTAGATTCGACGATAAAGTTAAATAAAACACTTGTTAATATCTCACTGGCTGCTACTCTAGGGCCTTCACTGGCTGCTACTCTTAGGCCTTCAACCCAGCCCTCAGGG
>JAOBAT010082196.1:0-18478 GCA_026413305.1 Hydrozoanthus tunicans
ACGAGCTGACTGTTCGAACTTCTGCAATATTAAAGAAAAAATAATCAAAAGATCACATTACTTCCGATTCGAGTAATTGGAAAATCTTAGCAATGTAACACACAAGTAAAACTAGAAAGATGTAAAGTAAAAAGCTTGGCTATAATTATCGCAACAGCAACCAACCGCGGCAATGACACACGACCATCTCCGAGCCTCGTGTTTACATGCAGCCCGATAAGAATTGTGGGATGGCCACCCAAAAACCGCATGCCGATTTTGCGAGCCCGCGATACCAACGCGACACGACGAAAAAGAACGAGCCTCGAATTCTTGACTTGGTGCCTCACGGCCCGAGTAATTACCCCTAAATATTTTAAACATTTTTTTCCTTCAAGATACTTATTGCAAATTTTGTGGTTAACGGGAAGAAGGAATTTTTTCTGATGTGGATGAAAGGTAACAAAATTAGATTTTTCAACTTTCAATGAGAGCTTGTTCGCACGTAGCCACTCATTATGCTGTTAGTTCGTGATTAAGCTTTTCTTCAAGTCTTCGAGGGAGTGAAGATTTTTATGCGAGTAAAACAGTTTAGAATCATCTGCAAAATAATTGAAATTCTATTCCTTCAGCAGAGGAATTGAATCATTAAAAAATAATGGAATAACAAGGGTCCCAAAACAGAGCCCTGTGGGACACCGCAAGTGATTGTGCTCATTTGTGATTGGTAGTTTCTGATTGACACAAATTGCTTTCTGTTTGAGAGATATGAGCAGAACCAGTCATTGGCAATGCCTCGTACTCCTTAATGTTCTAACCTTTTCGGCAGAGGTTTTATGATCCAATGTGTCAAACGCTTTACTGAGGTCAAGAAATATGCTCAAGAAAATTCCTCTCTTTCAATAGCTTTTTGGATTATATCCACAATGGAATAATAGCGTGGGTAGTTGAATGACTTGATCTAAATCCAAATTGGTTTGAGAACAACAACTCATTTTTCTCAATAAATTAAACTAACCTATTGTAAATTGTCGTTTCTATTAATTTGTTGAGAGAAACTGAGAGAAATGAGATAGGACGACAATTTGATAAATCATCTCTAGGAACTTTTTTATATATTTGAATTACTCTTGCAATTTTAAGTTTATCGTGCTTAACGCCGGTAGAAAAGAAGTAGTTGATTACATACGTCAGTGGAACTTTTCGTTGTAGTTTCGCTCTTTCAACAGGTCTAGCATTCTGTTTCTGTATCCTTCTCCCTCAGCTGGTTCACTCTTAATGTAACATTCAAACAACCGCCTATTGTCTTCCTTCGACCATCCTACTTTCTTCTGTCTTTGTTTAGCAGTAGCGGGATGACAACCGGGCCTGCGCTGCTGGTCCACAGGACACCTACCTGATGTACGTAACCCCTTTACTCAAAGCTCCAGTATCATTTACGTCGTTAGTGTTAAGTTCAATACTAGACATTCTCTCATCAATTGGGTTGTGTGTTTTAAGGTTTCCACCAACCAGTTGTTTTATCGTGCCACCGTCACTAGAGGGGTTACCTTCCATGGCTTAAGAATTCCCCAACACACGAGAAAGACTAGCCCCCGCCGGACGCCAACCCGGTACTTCATGGTCTCGGGAAATTACTAACAATGTGCACGATGGCCGTTGGCTCGGAAAAGCTCATCCACCCTTTAACAGATTTTGTTTTTATTCCTACTGGGTGTCGTGCCATCCTCCTCACCAGCAAAGAGACAACAAAAGGGGGCTGATGGAGGAGCCAGTTTAGACACCCCCCACCCGTCCATGTGGCAGGTTGTACTGGGTTTCGCGTACCATCATTTTTATTATTATCATTACTATTATTATTATTATTATTATTATTATTATCATTATTATTACTATTATTATTATATTATATTATTATTATTACTATCATTATTGTTGTTGTTGAACAATGGAATTTTTACGCTAGAATTCAAAAGAAAATACAATGGGCTGTTACAGGCTCCCATTTATCTTCCCCATTCTCCTCCGCGGTTCGCTCCCCAACGCTACAGAGAAGATGGTCTCAGACTAGAGCCTATTCCTGGCGCTGTCGGTTGCCTTTAAGCACTTTAGTTCGGACATACACAATCCAGTTGCGCCACAGCGTGTGCATTCTTGCCGAGTTGAGCAGAGACTGAGTTCCTCCAAATGGCAACGTTCCTGTTAACTTCCTGGTTTCTATCAAGCAGAGCGGCCTGGCTCCCTTACTGTCGGACTGTCTATATCTACGCAGCGTTCGTGCTCGCATCACCCAAGGCACACGTCCTTCAAAGAAGCTCACCAACATCAACGAGTGTTGAAATATTCAACACGAGAAGATAAAATTCGTATCTCCAAGTGGCCATGTAGTTTTCTTTTTATCACATACTAAGTGAGATTCTGGGTTTAATGCAAAATTACTGTTAGATTTACAAGTTGTTCAACGGCGGGAAAGTTTCATATCGTTCACACGTGATGATATGGAAATCGTGCGTCCTGATTGGCTGTTTTTGATATCAGCACATGTGATTGATATGGGTGGCTGATACGCTCTGGATTTCACCAATCTACTATGTAAATATCGAGCTAAGTATGTGATAACATTTAATTAGTAACAATACAGAGCACGGTATGCCGGACTATAGTTCTCTGGACTCACCCTTGTAGCTCTGTGCTTGTAACTGAAAAGCTGTACCGTGCTGTTGAGTCCTAACAGGAAGAAATTGCTGTCCACGGTTGCTCCTGTTTTTCATAGCGGAGGGGTTGGCGCAGTGGTAAGATCTCTGCCTCCCAATCCTGAGGTCCCCGGTTCGATCCCCGGCCTGATCGAGGGTTGAATATGTGGACGACCTTCCCGCTAAAGGCCACTCAGTTTTCCATCCTTCCGGGGTCGGTAAATGAGTACCAGCGTACATGGACCGCTTTGAAGCGGCTGCCTGAGGCGCCTATATATGCTTCCAGTCCGCTGGGGGTAAACTGATCATTGTAAAACGCCTTTGAGCATTCATTTGGAAAAGGCGCTATATAAATGCACCACCTTTACCTCCTGTTGCATCGTAGCTGCATGGTAAAGCCGGTTGTGCGCATGCGTGCAGGTTCTGGCAAAATGCGGAGTTGCGTTCGTAGTGTTTTTCATTTTCAGTTTTATTTCTTGTAATTCACGACAAGAAACGTTTCTCATTATGATTGGCTGAGCGGAAAATAAATACAACTCAAACTCTTGACACTTGACACTAACGGTGGAAATGCTAAAGAAGTTTTTGTTTCTTCTCGCAAAAGTGTGGGGTGAGTGTGCGGCAACTTGAGACTAAAAATAGCCAACTGACTACCAGACCAGCTTTTTGACATCGTTTCAAAGATGGCGGGACAAGTAGCCGGAGACGCTTAAACTTCCGAAAAAGAAGGAAAACTTATTATTGCTTTGCGCATAATAGGATAGACTTCCTAAAATCCGAACCAATGAGTTAAATGACTCTGGAGATATTCGTTGTCAGGTAATAACCCAAAACCAGTTCCTTCTGCCGGAGATCCTGAACAACTCCTTGTGTATTTCTCTTCAAAAGTCACCGCGATTGCATCGACCAAACTTCTCCTCCCTCGACATCCTAACAAAAGTACAACTAATGCGGTTACACTGGCATGAAAGTTAACCGGCGTCATTTCAAGACTCTCCACTCGAGTGATGCAAATCGCTGGCCAGTCGTCGCACTTGTGTGCGGGTCACAGTGACGTCAATGAAGTTGACATGATTAAAACAATTTTGATTCACATGCGACGAAAATCGCATGCCATTGCAAAAGTGTGCGGCAGGCTTTAGTGTATCATTCTCGTAGTGTCTTTGCCAATTGAGATGTTGATTTCATGGAAATAGCCGAACACATTTCGATATGACTCGGAAGTAACAAGTTTTAGTCCAAACCCTAAATAAGCAAGTAAACCTACAATAAAAATTCCATACATGTCAGTGACGTGTTAGCTAGACTTCCCGGATGGGAAGATTTGCTCGTTAAAATTTCTTAAATGGAAGTCCAAACATTTAACTCTTAAAAAGTTTTTTGACAAATTTTTAGAAAACAACTAAAAGGCATTTAATATGTTTATTTGCAATATACATACGCAGGAGTTTTGACATTTTAACTAACAATGGCACAAAAATTTGTGTCTCCATTCGAAGACTTTTCACATTCGCAGATAGCGTCATTAAATTAGGTTATTCGGTATTTTAATGAACGAAAAGCGCGAACTGAGGCCATTATCTTCATGCTATGTTTTTAATTTCAATCTTAATTCGTTTATGAAATAGCCTCCTCGCAGACGTTTCTGTGTCCGTGCGAAACATGTTTCGGGGGAGACGACTAAGGAGTGACACAGAAACGCCTGCGAGGAGGCTATTTATGAAAAGACCAAAAGTCAAAAAGTCTGGTTTTGGGCTTTTCACGTTCAAAAGCAAAGCGGTAAAGCCTGGTTTCACATGCCTGCACGATTGAGCGAAAACATATAAATATGTATGTCGAATGAAGATAGAATCGCGCTGAACTATTTCTATTCTTGAACGAAAACAGTATAACGTCGACCAGTCTCAGAAAAAGAGCATGTAGACGAGTGTTTGTAGGCGATTTCAATGTACATTTTCTTTTAAACGCTTGTTATATTGATGGAGATAGGGGGCAGCGTCTACCGAAACGAATCACATTCGATCTAGCTGGGTCACCCACTAAAACTAAACTAAATCATGAAATGCCAAGGTTAAGGAAGAGGCCCTTAAGTCTATGAATATACAAGTAACTCGTGAAATCAAAATAGAAACACGCAGTTATTTCCTTCTAGAAGATGTTGTTGAATAGGAAATATATTTGTTGATCAGCAGGTGACTAGGTGTCGTTTGTTCAAATGCCGTTTTATATTCAAGCCGCAAGGTATTGGCTTAAACTAAATTGTGCCGTTCGCGACTCAAACATAAAATACGAGTACACTATATATCTTAATATTAACATGATTGATTAACCAGTAATAAATATCCACTCCAGTGATATATAGTATTCGTTAACAACAAAAGTCGCCTCGACGTCATAGCTGAGATGGCGAGTTCAGCAATTGCGGCAACCTTACTAAACATGAAAATTACCCAAACAAACGCAAAAATGTCTCGTAAAAAAGACAGCGGGCGATGTTTTAGATACGAAAACCGTTATTGTCCGAACGCCTTTGCAACTGCAGATAAAGGGCACTAAAACTTTTTAAATGAATGTGTCACAGTTTTAAACCGTGTTGGAAGTTTTTGTCATATCAACAAGTTTAATTGCGGGTTAAGTTTTTCTACGTCAAAATAAGTTTGTTTTAAATTGCAAATAAGAAATATGGTCCCGCGTACGACCCCCCTGTGCGAACTATTGATATCTTCCCTTAGGCATCTTTTATTTCTTTTCTTCCTGCTTTTGTTGTTAAAAACCCCTGAGTCGAACCAAGCGTAAATCTACCACACTACACCGATGCAATGGTTGTCAAAATAGCACGCGTGGACGGCCAAAGACCCGCGAGCATGTTAGATGCATGTAACGCGACGTCGGTCGTGCCACGTCTCGCTAGAGAGACTGATTGTGTAGCATGGTATCGGACACTTTGAATCCGCTCAGCCTGTGCGTGTCTACTTTCGATGACGCTTTTGGGAGATTGGATGTTCGTAGCACGTAGTAGGAAAACTCAAAAGCATGGGCAGACAGCAGAATTTTCGCTACTTCTTCGCGGGTGAGTAACTTTGCTTTAGTATTCAGTAAAGACAACATTATCAGGCTAGTTCAGGGCCAAGAATTTAAGTATATGCAGCAAATTTAAGTTTATAGCCGTCATCACTTCAATGTACCTTAATATTATATGGCAATTTCCTAATGCAAATTCCGTCTTGAAAACAGTGCATTGAGCTTCAGCCCTAGTAGACTTGGGGAATCCTTGGAAACACACGATTTCTATTATATTTATTTTCGAAACGACTGCCGACCAGAGTAAAGAAAAACTAAATTGCTGCTAAAGTAAAGAAATAATTACATAGATAAAATTTAAAGATCGACATGTTTAAAAATTGTTCTTTCTAAAACTTGGAATTGAAAAACTGTATTTTTTATCTTGTATTGTCAATCAAAAGCCGAGGACTCGGGTTTTAAATGGCGTTACTAGGGAATTAATTACCCGACCAAAATGTTTCCAAGTATGTATTTATAGATCATAATTTGAGAGTAGGGCGTCTTAAAGAATAAAAAGGCGTATTGTGCTAGCTTTTTCAGAGTAGCTGATGGTATTCGCGATAAAATATCTTATCATCTCATAAATGCTTTAGGGCGAAGCTCGTGTTGAGTTCAAAGCGAAAAACAAAAACAAATAATGAAATATATATGGGAGCAGGCAGAAAACACTTTCTAACAATTTCATAGCCACAGTTTTTGCCTTTGGGTGATTTTCTCTAACTCAAAGTTCCGCACTTTTTAGTCGATTAGTAACGAATGGATGGGACAGCATCAAGTCTCTTGTGAGTTGTTTGTTTTGATCAGGCAGCTGGCTAGCTTTCATGAACTTTCAGTTTTGTGCCAATTACAGCAGGTTTATTGGAGTTGAAAACAGAACACGATTTCGAATTCGCTGAATTAAGAATTTTTCCGCTGACTATCTTCCTCAACCTATATGACAAAAACATTATTGAATTTCTTTCACCTCAGCGAAAGCATTATTTATCACTAGGATTCGTTCATAATTAGCGAAGGAAACATAAGCAAACAAAAGACAACTGATTCTGTCTCTCTTTCCTTTATATTTAAAGTCACACGTTTAAGATAAAGCCTCTTAGTCCGTGATATCTGTTGCTCTTAAAAAATTTATTGCCAAATCTTTTGTTTTTGGCAGATTCAAAACCAAAAACGTTCCTAGAGTTCACAAAAAAATTGACAAAAGAAAATTTTCCGAATGTAGTGGCTTGAATATTTATTCATATCGAACTCAATCGAAACTACTATTATATTCAAATAAAAACCGTCATTCATGAATAGGTTGCCATGGAAACCGTAGTAACTGTAATATGAGCTCGTTCATTAATAACATTTAGTTCAGTACTCGTGCAGTTCTAAGTTCTCAATGATACAGAATTTGCATGTTAACATTATTTTAAACAAACCGTCTAAGAAGGTTCTAGGCTCGTGTCGAGTTGCTAATAGCTTGAACTTCAATATTAAACATTCTACAGATGCTTTACTAAAAATATATATAGTTATTAAACATACTATAACAATTCCGCTTGGTTTTTAAAACCTGACTTAGTAAGAAAACGATAAAGCTATAAAACATTCTGTGTTCAATACTTATAAAACACGCTTTTTTTAGTAAGGATTCAGTAAGGCTGAGCCGATTGCCCGCAAATTTGTCACAAGGCTGAAATTTTCAGATCTGCCATTTTTAGGAATTTTATTTACTCTTTACATACGGATTGTCTGAGATGTATGTAGGTCAGGGCGCGTGCGTTTGGGCCTATAGGAATACATGGAATAAAAACTTTGTCTGATTTGTGTGGCTGTTTTTCCTGCGAAGTTGCAAATGACACATTTGTCAGTGATAAAGCTCTTTTGAACTTAAAATTCTAAATAGATATTTCATCATCCGGACATTCTGGAAGAAATTTCAAAATTTTGTTCTAAAAACGGAATAGTTGGAATAGGCCAAACGAACCTTAGTTTGTTGTAGCATTTCTAATCGCGCTTTCATTTTGAAGCTTATTTTTATCAGGCAACAAAATATAAGACAATTTAGGAAAAACTGAGTCGGAATCACCAAACAGGTTAAGAACTGCAGCCCAGGCGCCTCAGCCGAAAGTTGTTGTTCTTAAAAAAAAAACGTGTACTTAAGACAATTCTGTGTATATGGCCGGTATTTTCTGGGTATAAAATGCTGTACTGAGTCCTCAGTGCCTTAGAACAAAAAAATGTGTTGTCAGCGACGTGTGTCAGGGGCGTCTGAGTGGCGTAGTGATGGAGCGCTGGCCTCTCACCAGCGCGACCTGGGTTCGATTCTCGACCAAAGAGGTATGTCAGCTGGGTTTGTGGTCCCTCTCGTCGAAGGGTTTTTCCAGGTCATCCAGTTTCGCCCTCCATTAAAAACCACCAATTATGCCAATAAATGCATCTGAACAGTTTCAGGAACAGCTATGCTTCTTTATGTTTTGTGGTGGAAATGGTTATTAGGGAAGAAGTCAAAACAATAGTATTTTTAAGGTACATATCCCCTACCACACCCCTCCCAACTTTTTCAGAGCTCAATTTTTCAAAACCTGATTTAGGGGTATGGGTTTTTTTAAATGTATTATGGACTCCTCTCTCCACAAAGAAGGCGTCGGTGCAAGCACTTTATTAATATCTATTTCATTTAACATTGTATTTGCTCCTGAAATTCAGCAGTTTTGAAGAAAGGTGGTAGATGGCGGCACATAATACCCCACCCCCTAAATTGGGTTCCTAGGAAGTACCATTGTTTTGACCTTTTCCCTTATTTCGTAGATGTCACCTACCATGAAACACAACTTTGATTTCACAACCAATCACATTACGACTTAGCCGACGGCAATCAGTATTCGCGTGCCAGACTATACTACTATTCAACTGATGCAAGCTCTATTCCCAGTTATTTGACTCTGAAGATGACTTCCGCACAGGTTGTCGAAACGACAGTCGTTTAGACCGACAACAGTCCTTCTCAGGACGACACTAACCCGGGCGATCTCAACAAACCATTTATAGTTACTCCTGGGTTAAAACCATTTACAGAGAAGAGTTTGTTAACAAAAAGGTGGCCCTTAGCAGCCTGCAGGGGGTCGCACCCACTCCCACCTCTCCCCCTTCCTCCATATGAACTTGCTCATCACGTAAAAAACTTGTTGTAAAGTACTTACCAAATCTCCAGGCTACATTTCAACGGTTTATATGTATATCGGCGCAGATAGAGTTGATTAATCACTTTTATACATCGGACACTAATGATCTCACCACTAATGTATTTTCTAATACTAATCTTCAGGCTTTCGCGTGGATAAAACATGATAAAAAGATAAAATTTATAAAAAGTTTAACGGTTTACACGCATTAAATTTAGAAAAAAAATTATGTTTCGCCTTCTCTTAAGGAACGCTTCATTCTTTTATTATTATGCAAATTGAGTTTTGTTCACTTTTATCCGCTAGCTAGTGTTTTTATCTTGTTATCATTCTGATGAAGCCTTCCACAAGAGAAGGCGAAAAGTAAATAGATTTTTTATTAATTCTACCGCTTGAAGTTTGTTAAGTACCAAAGGCACAGGAAACTAGATCCTGTAGCAAAAATTAGGAGAAATACAATCATCGGTTGCAAGGCCACACAACAACGACTCGCTATTGAACTAATGCTGAAAAAAAGCTGCCGCTTAACCCATAATTAAACGATAGACTGTTTGCTAGTTGCACGTTTAATTTCCTTGTAAACAAACTTTAACTGAGCTTTTTCTGCAGGTTTTTATCTGAAAATCGTAATGCCCGCTTCCTTATAGTTTACCACTGCCACTGATATTATCATCGCAGTTTCCAGATTAGGGAGTTCACCCGTTTTCTGCGGAAATGTAAAGAAAAGTATAATCAGCTAAGAACTGAATGAACTAACAAGCTTTAAACGAATTGCATTAATAACAGACAAGAAAATGTCAAAATTTACAGATGGTTGAAAAATACTTACAGTTTAAGAGCCTTCTGAACGTTGCCTAGTTCGCCATGCGCTTCGAGTTCCACGATGAGTTTTCCGATTATTTTTTTGGTCGTAGCTAAAATGCCAGTCTTATTACAAGCTGTTTGACAAATATGTGATAATCTAACTGTACTTTAAAAAATGTTGAGATGTTCCATTACAAGTGTACAAATCTCTAACTTATTTTAATTGTTTTATCTTATCTTCGCGGGTTACTCCTTCGGACAAGGAAAATACGTCCTGATAAATCCCCATATTTTTTTTCGCGCGTTCGGAATTGGTAACCGCGCTTTTTATACCTTGCCGCAATGTTTTCTGGGACGGAACACCGACATTGCTGTATGTTGATGTTTGCGAATGTGTAGTCAAGTTGTTGAAAGAGAGGCCTATACCGGGAAGTTACAACTAATTTTAGAAGGTGTAGAAAAGTTTTAATGTGTATGACAAAGTAGAGCAATAGCATGTTGTCTATTGTTGCTAAATTCTGAGGAAATGATGATGTAATCATGACTTTAATCGAAACCAACCGATTGGTTTCGGCGCGTATTTGTTGTCATGGACGGTGCAGGCATGAAGGTTGATTTGGAGGCGGAGTGGAATTCAATGGAACGGGTGGGCAGATATGACAAATAGAGCGCTTCCACTGGAGATGTAAGCAGTTGTTTGATTGACTTGATCGATAAAGAGTTTGTTCTTTGCAGGATGTTAACAATACTTCGGTCACGTTTTAGTATACGAGTTCTGGTATTGTCGTAACTAAATTATGTGTACATACCTATATGTGTTTTGATTATTCTTTCAAGACTTTTCATTTGTATATACGCAAAGAATAGATACTGTTTGTAATTACCTTGAGCCGGGTGAACCTAAATTGTTGCAGCTGAAAGTATTTTCAGATGAATATATACTCCCACTCCGAAGTGTTGAGTTCCTTGATTACTCAGATAAAGGAAACGATTTTTACTGTATCTGAAAATATTATTTCCGACCTTATCTTGTGTTAACTTTATTGTAAGTTAAATTCCTTCTGGAATTCATTTCATTGCTCGGTTAGACTTTATTTGTTCTTGCTTAATGGGAAAAATAACTCGAGACTAGCAAATGTTTTAAAAATATCATTGGTGTTACTGCAAGCTCAGCTGATGCAGTCGTATACTGTCATTGACTGTCGATGGCATCTGAAACACCATCCTAGCACTAGCTGTACGTACAGTTTGAAACTACGAGGGTTCAAAATAGTTAGGGTATGAATTATGGTGGTAAGTGTTGAGTATAGGTTGTTTGTTGTCCATAACTCTTAGAGAAAGCAAACTTCCAAAACAAAATGGCATTTGTGTGTAAGTGTAACTTTTAAATAGCTTACAAAAACGATATACTCAGGGCAAATGGTTAATTTTGCTGAGAATTAGTTACTATGATAAACCCTATAATTATAGCCTGATATTTAGAAAGGTAGGTTCAAGGGTTGAGTTAATAAATTTGCTCCTTATTTTAAGTAAGTTTAGGCTATACACTATCTTACAAATATCAAATGCTTATCTAGGTGGCTAATTTAATTATATAAAAATACATAGAAATCTGGAATCGTTATTCATTAAACTAATTTATTGGTTAAAATTTAAGGTAAATAAATAAGTTAATGACAAGGAATAAAGAGGTAAGAAGGTGAATTAGTTGATAAGGAAGTAAGTCTCAGCAAATGAGTTAATATAATTAATTTAATGAAACTGAGATGTTTTGTTACTAAATTTACGTTCAAGGAAACTTTGAGGTAGTTTCTGAGTTGCTTCCAGTTTATAATAGTATGTGTCGGCTATATCATGTCGTGTGATAAACCTGCTGGAAAAGTATCTTCTATGCCATCCATATACATACTTTAGGTAAATTTTTAATATCTATCACTAGGCACACTGAGGGGATTAATTGATTTTAATTATTAAATACCAAACCAATCTTTACAATAATTTTAAGCTAGCAAGAGTTTGAGATTAATTAATATCAAGTTTGCAATAACTTGATTATAGTCTAAAATTTTCATGTGCTAGTAAGCAAAGTGCACACCTCCTATATTTGTTGTATTTTGTTGAAATTGTTGGGTAAAACAATTTTACCAATGAATATGCACAGGCTTCCAAGATTTCAATTCCCCTTTTGTGTTAAAGGGAATGGCAGAACCATCTATTAGTTTTCATTAATTTTCTGTTCAAATACTGTTGCGAAACGAGCCACCATTTTGAAAGCTTTCTCAAACAGTAAATAACCTTGAGTATTAACTGTTTTAGGAAAAAATCAGAATGCGTGTAAAAACCTATTCAGTGATACTGCTTTAGTATATACTAAACAAATATGATAAGTACATGCATGCTGTATCTTACTAGTTAAAAATTTTCAATTTGTATTCCTGTAATTCTTTGATATTAAACTCACTCATTTTTTGAATGTGAGTCTTAGGGATGGTTTATGGCTGGCTTATACTCTGAACTTTGCTGTTATCCACAATCATTAGCAAAATATTCTGTTGTGTTAAAAATAATTATTAAGCAGCCTAATATATCTAGATTTATGAACAAAAAGAAAAGAAACAATAACAAGATAAACAGCCAGTCTTCAATGAAACTTGCTCTAGGGTTTTAAAACATCCCTTGCTGCAGTTAAAATCTCAGTGAGAAAGTGCTTTAAATCATAAGTAGTATAATCTTGATAAGCAAGTACCGAAAAATGGCAAAATTTTACAAAATAATTAAAGTAGACATCCAATATTATATGGGTCCCTGTAAGAAAATATTATAGAAAGACAAGTATTCAGCTTACTTCTCTTTATTGAATATTGAGATATGTTATTGGTTTCATAGCTGAGACATTTTCGTGTAGGTTGTTTGTTATATGAGGATGTATCTTTGTTGTCTATGTTGTCTATAATTTAAGCGACCTAGCATTTTGTAAAATAGAAATTTAAATTCTGTTAAGGAAAACTATGTTGAGCACTCAGCTATTCATTATTATTATTATTAATTTGAAATATTTTGTTGTTATGACTAGCTCTTATACAGGAACTACAGTTTTACAACTTATTGGCATTCGTTTGGCAATTATTTTTAAAGAAGCCAAGAAAACATGTGTATAATTTATTTGATAATATAGTTTTGTAATAAGCAATGGTTCTGTAATTTAATGCATTCAACTATTTTGATGGTTTTATTACTAAATGGTGTACTATATTAACAAAATTGCAATGCATTTCTTTTGTCCTTATGGCTGTGTATATGATTCCCAGGAGAGCATTTACAAAGACAAACTTTTAATCCAAGAGATTTTCATTGTTTAAGACATTTTAAAAGACCCCTCTATTCTTATTGAGGAATGAAATGGAATTAAGTTGTATGAATAATTGTGTTTTGGTTCATGATTTGTTAAGTTAAAAATTGATCAGTGAAAATCAATCCTTGGTCAGTTCTATATAAACATGCAAGTTAGATTTGAATATTGTGAACTATATTTCTTTTAGTATTTGTTTAAATCAAGGTAAAACTGCTTACTGCATTAGAGAATAAAGTCAGGCTTTGTCTTGTTGTATAATTTATGGTCTTTACTTGCGATTCAATTTCTTTACATTTGTTTAAGAATAGTTTTCTTAACCATGGAAACTTTAAATAGCAGAACAAAAAAGCTAAGTATAGTTTTGACAGTCATTGTTCCTTAATTTTTAATTATGACACATTATAAAGCAAACCTGATTACCATGACAGTGGGTTGGGATTAAAGTTATAACTTTACACAAAGAGTTTTAATTAAACCCAGTATCATTTTTTTAACTTTAATAACCCTTTTAGTCCCAGTTATGTTGATGAATTCTCCCAACTAGAGCCATATTTTTTGTTGAAAAAGTTATAGAGAAAGTTTATTTTTAGTACCTGGTACTATTTTTAAATATTGTTTGTTAACTAAATGTTATTTTCATTAGGCAAAGGAAAGTAAAGGAATATTAATTATTTTGTAAGCCGTCAGTGAAATCATATTCTTTAAATTTTTATGTTGATCAATTTCTTATAGGGTTTTAAGCAGTGCTTCTTGGTTTTAGTTCTGATATAGTTTTGATTATTCCAGAATTTTGTTTCAGTGTTTAATAATTTGTATACAACCAATAAACCTAGCTTACATACTGTAATATAAAATTGTCCACTGTCTGCACCACAGACTATGTTTAGTAGTGACTGTGAAAGCAATTATAAGAATGGTAATGAACGAGAATACTGAATACCTGTAATATAAACAGCTTTAGAATAGTTGTAAATTATTGTTTACCGTTTCATCCCTGGCATGTTTATCAACACTATACTTCTCCTTACAATACTCATGAATATGGTAATGAGAAAGTAGGAATTGATCTTGAACACTGCTCAACTACTGAAGTTGAAAAGCAAAATTCTTCTAATTAAAATCAGTATTAAATACAAATAGTATGGATTCTTTTTGGAAGAATTTAGCAACACATTGTTTTGATGTGCAGTACTTTTGGAGAGTTTTTTTTTAAGACTAACAATCAAATTATAAATATTAATATTAACTATATTTTTGTATTAATTATATTTTATGCAATAGCCGTGGTTTCTCGTCACAAGGAAGTTTTGATGCCCTCCATCCCCTTCCTGAGAAACCAGAGGAGACCCTCCCCCTGTCTTACTTAGAGACAGTCAGGGAAGCTATAAACAGCTACCGCACCCCAGATACCAGCGGTTGTTCATCACCTACCACAGACAACACTGGCAGCCTTAATAACAGCTTGTCGGCATCGCAGACATGGTCCACCAACACCGGTAACCTGACTGGCCGCAGTAGTGTCTACTCGTGGGGCAATGATGATGTAGGTGTTAAAATGACTGTTTGTTAGTTTTGATGAATAATATGTGTATGTACCTGGTCAAGTTTTTAAAGTATACAATGTACATTTTTGAATAGCTGATGAGAAATTTAATAGGGGAGAATAAAAAAGAATTAAAATCAGCTCATATCTCAAACTTTGATTCCTGTTTGAAGTACATTGTATACTTATCTTTCTTGTCAAGCGCTTAGAGCTTAGATTAAGTGCTCTATAAATAATTCATTATTATTATTATTACTATTATTATTATTATTATTATTATTGTTATTGTTATTATTATTATTATATAAGTCCACACATAAATAGTTCTTTGGCAAGTTTTCTGGGGACCTGGGTCTTGATGTCAAATTTTATTTATATTTGCAATTCTAGTATGTTGAAATGTTTTTCCCCCAATCAAGGCTACATTAAGTTTTCTCTTAAAACTCATTTCATTTCCAGCTCATGAACTATATGTACATAATTATACTGTTACATGAATAATTAAAACTTTTAGCCCAAGACAGGTTATCAGTAGTTTATGTCAACTGTAACTTCTCCTTACATACTATATGTAACTCAATGTAAAATAGGTCATTTTAGAACATTTGATAAAAATAAAAAAAATCATCAAACCTAACTAGTAAACTACAGAAGATGGAAAGCAAAAAAAAATTCTTTGTAAGTAGACCTTTATATTCATAAGGATTCGAAAAGTTCTTGATGATTATTTTGTTGAAAAGTATGGGCAGCCTCATTTACATGTTTTCCCATACATTTCTCTAAGAATTATTTTTCAAAGCTTTCTTTCTACTGTAGTTTTTAACAAATGTTTGTGAGATTTTTCAGTTTTATACTGACAGTAATATACGTACATTAATACTGATGGGCAGAGTTTGGTGCTGGCCATATGTATAATATAAATAATTATTAATTTGATAACAGTATGTGGTAACTACAGTAGATAAACCTTAAAGCTGGAAGAAAATAAAACTAGTTAGCAGTATACACCATTTGGTGTATTTGTGATGAAAAGGGTAAAAACTACAGTTGAAGGAAAGGATAAATTAGTTTAAGGTTCTGTTATTGATTAATGTTTGTTGTCACTTTTCTAAAAAATCAGGAGTTTGACAGACAGGCATCTGCAAGAGTGCGTCACATGTTTGATGAGATTGACAACTTGCTCTTTGAAGGAAAACTATTCAGTGGTGTGTACATGATTGTGTATATCTATAATACAATAATTTATTTAATAAATAAAATAATGTAATTGTGTAGCGTGTATTTAACCAGTGGTTGTAGTGGCCAAATGGTAAGAGGTTAGTGTGCTAGATTGGAATTCCTAGGGTCGCAAGTTTGAGCCTTGGTCAGACCACTGTGTTGTGTCCTTGAGCAAGACACTTGTTCCTGTTGGCTCGGCTATCTACACAAATGAGTACCAGTTCTGCTGGGAGCTTAAACCTGCAAGAGATTTATTTAGTAACTTGTCCAGTGGGAGTCAAAGACTCTCATCCATGCCAAACCCAGAGATAAGTGCCAGCCCTATGAGCCACTTAGGCTTGCGAAAGGATGAATTTAACCAATGTTCTCTTTGCATGATTTTGAGGTGCAGCCAGCTGTGAACTCCAAATTGCAAAACAATAATGCTAAACTTAAGTTTTGATAAAATAAATGCATGTGTTCTTGAACATTAAAACTCAAGAATTTGAAACTACTGTTATAGCTTACTGGCTTTATATGAAAATGTGCTTGTTGGACATGAAGAACCTCAGGTGGAATCTTTGTTATTACTTTAGCCCTCTTGAAATTTTGGTTTGTTGATATGTTTAGAAATTACTTGTCTATGTCCATGCAGAATCCATCTAGAGTCATTAGTATCCTTTTTGTCCTTATTCAGGAAGTGAGCAACTGTTGTTAGAGTGTCAAGAATGGTGTACGCGCTACCCACACTTGAGGTAAACAACCATCTAAACTATAATTTAAATGTGTTTACTCTTAATTTTGTATGTAGTTCTAATAAACATGCTGTACGTTACCATTCTTGCTAATACAATCATTCTTTAATAGTTTTATTTAACCCATAAACAAAAGCCCACTTTTTTTACATTAATTTGACCACCTCACTGACCTCACCACCTCACTTTAGAACTTCAGGATACAAGTTCTAAATTGTGTGTCATTTGGGTGGTTCTCCCAGTCCCCAAGTACTATGACTTACTATTCTGTCTAAAAAAGCCTGAATAGAAAATTTATTTTAAGCTTATAATATATCTCTTTTTTTGTCGGCCTGTGTGTCTGTCTGCCTAGCCTTAGACTTTTTACCTGTAGACATTAAATACAATCATTGTGAGCTAACTGTATGCATGTTTGCCTGCTTTGGTATAGAAGAAGTTGATTTAGGTTATTCGTTTGTTGTTCTAAAAAGGTCAACTTTGTAAAATCATCTCACCTCATTGGGTCATTATTTTCATCAAAGGATATGTGGTGAGCAGGTCATTGCTCCTCAGGATGATGGTACTCAGGTTGTTGTGCTTTCTGCTGATGATCCTCGCGTGTACAACTATAGACCACAGACTTCAGTTCTTGAGGATGTGGAGGATGTGGGCCTAGATTCTCATGGGTATGTACAGATCAGTCAGAAAGGTTCATTGAGTAGTAACATACATACAAATATTTATATATATATTATACACCAACCAGTGTCAGTAGTCCTCTAACATGTAACTGATACTGGTAGAATGCAAAAAAGTTAGCTTGCTACATATTAACAAGCTCTTGTTCCTGATTAGAAATTTTCTGTAGTCACTAGGTTGCAACTTTTAGGAATTAAAAAGTTTGTCATCTAATTGTTTAAACAAAACCTGGCCAACGTGCTTTAAAAAACACCTACTAGGGTTTTCGATCTTTACTCCTTCATTAAAAGACCCAAGGCAATTGTCCCAACTTAATTGTTTTGTGTCCGTTCTTTTTTGTCTGTTAAGGTTGATGGTTCAGGGGACACGACTGCACCCAACCCTTCAGGCTCAGCATGAATCAAAGCTTGAACCACGAGGATCATTTGGTAACTATAGAGCACTGAAGTGTTGTTATTATTGTATTTAAAATATGGCTATACTACATGTTGACTTCTTCAATCAGTAAAAAGGAAGAGTTAAAGAATTTTTGCTTAATGTAGTTTTAAGCCGTACAGTGTACCAGTTAATGTCCTTGGGAAACAGAGTAGGTTTAAATACTTGTTTTTTTTGTCTCATTAAATCTTGATGACGGACTGCAATGTATAATGCTATGTACAGCAATTCTTCTATGTCATAACCAATTTTGTACTACCTATTAATTAGAATTTTCATTCAATTGCAAGGGGTGGGTTTTCTTCACTCAGCAAGTTCTTTGTTAGAGTTTACTCTGAAAATGAACTATGTGGTTTGAAAATGTTTTAAAACTTAATCAAATTTAACCTTATTTTGATTATTGTAAAACAGGCATATTATATATGACACATTATTGTTTATGAATACTATAACTACTGTCATTAAAATCACAAAAAAAGGAATTAAACTTTGGGGACATGCACGCGTTCTCATAAACATCCATTAACATTGGTCACACTTGGCATTGATAGATATGAGACAGTTCACTTGATTTGAATTGCATAGATTAAACCATACAGTATCTCTGATCAGTGTCATTCAAAAGGGACTCCAGGGGCAGGGGAGAACTGGGTTACAGGGAAATTTTTTTTTGTGCTTTGGCAAAAGTTTTCTTTGATCAAGATTGCTTGTAAATTTACAGATTTATTTTTAGTTATATTTAATTAATTTTGTTTATATATACACTTACATATAATTATTGTATGAACTTTTAGCACACATGACATATTCTG